>APFE030547983.1:213892-233522 GCA_000404065.3 Pinus taeda
TGATTGTTGGGCATGATAAGAATAAGATCAATAGGTTGAAGAAAGATTTGGGTAGCAAATTTGCAATGAAGGATTTGGGACCAGCACAACAGATATTAGGCATGTGGATTATGCATGAAAGGAAAAACAAAAGGTTGTGGTTGTCACAAGAAAAATATATCAAGAAGGTGCTTGACAGGTTTAATATGAAGGATGATAAGCCAATTGGTACACCCCTTGTAGGCCAATTCAAGCTGAGTACTGAATTATGTCCTAGTAATGACAAAGAGAAAGAAGAAATGAGAAATATTCCTTATGCTTTAGCAGTTGGCAGTTTGATGTATGCCATGGTATGCACACGACCAAACATTGCATATTCAGTGGGAGTAGTGAGTGGGTTCCTTGCCAATCCAGCAAAACAACATTGGCAAGCAGTAAAATGGATTTTGAGTTATCTCAAGGGTACTAGTCATTATTGTTTATGTGTTGGTCATAATAAGACTATGCTTGAAGGATTTACAGATGCAGATATGGCTGGAGATATGTATACCAGAAATTCCACTATAGGTTATTTGTATACATTTGTAGGTGTAGCAGTATCTTGGGTGTCAAGGTTACAAAGAATGGTAGCCTTCTCTACAACAGAAGCAGAGTACATAACTACAACAAAAGCTTGTAAAGAGATGTTGTGGATGCAGCGATTCCTAGGAGAGATAGGAATAAAGTAGGACAAGTATGTGTTATATTGTGATAGTCAGAGTGCCATTCACTTGGCGAAAAACCGAAAATTTCATTCAAAAACCAAGCATATTGACTTAAGGTACCATTGGATCCGACATGTGTTGCAAGAAGAATAGTTATCCTTGGAAAAGATCCATACAGATAGGAACCCTGCTGATATGCTCCCTAAGATTCTACCACAAATAAACATGAGTTAGGTAGAGGCATGGTAGGACTCGGTGTGACTTGATGACTCTTATTTGACTTCAAGTGGGAGAATGTTAAGTGTGAAGCCAAATTCATGCAAGATTCTATCTATCCTTCTACATCTCCAGTAGTTTCTAGAATCACATGCAGGATTCTAGATTCTTCTTCTGCCTCTATAAATTTGTATTTTCTTTGGCCAAGGAATGCAAGCCAAGGCCCAAGCCTATTATGTAATGCAAAGTGATTTTTGTTCTCCAGTGATTGTTTTATCTATTCCGGTGTTTTTGATTGAGTAACCTTGTTGTTTCTCCATTTGTCTGTCTCTGAAATTTTTCTTTGTTATTGCCATGTAAGTCTCTGAGTATAAATCTGTTGTGTGTTATGTATGCTCTGATCTAACAGTTCAGCTACTAGGTGTTCAATTTGTCCTGCAACTTGTTCGTCGAGAGCCATGGTCTTAGCTAGAAGTTCTTCTCGGCGAGGTAATGAAACACATATTCTATTTATACAGTTTGCTCCATAATAATTGTTTCTCTTGTCTCGTTTATTGCCTCATGGATGATAATGGTTTAGCAAGTAACCCTCCAAGTCCAGGGGCATTGCCACACTATTTTGCTCCATCGAGGCTTAATGAAATTTGAAGCCCACCACAGAAAGGTGAGATTACACTCTGCGGCATCCTTTTTGAGTTTTCTTTAGTTATTTCCGCATGCTATTAATGTTGTTTTCTCATACCATGCAGGAAAATTGTATCCAGATGGGACTTTCAGTGTTCCAGTGAGGTTTCCCTTTGGCTGCTTTGTTCTTTAATGATTTCCTTTATGTATATATTACATACCTTATACAATGATATGTTGGTGTTGTTTCCGATAATGTGTTGCCCTTGGAGTCAGTCCTGCGCCCTCCAAGGTCCTTATGACAGATACATTACTCGAATTTTTATAGGTTGGAACTATTCACTAAAAACTCACCTAGTTTATTTGTTATGGTTTTGATGCCTATGATAAATCGCTTGGAAGAGGTTTTCGGTCGGAGCCTACCTGGTTCTTAACTTTTACTAGGAATATAGTGTAAATAGTTAATGTCAATTTTGTTACTTGCAAAGTTGATTTAGGTTGCTTTACTTTCTGTGTTCGAAATACTGTTTAATCTATGATTTTGTAATTTATGGGTACAAAACTCCTTTGGAATAGTTAATATTTCGATGTATTCAGAATTTAAGGGCTTTCAAGAATTTGAGGGTTTTCTAAGAATTCGAGGGTTTATTCCCCTGTTTTGATTTTATCTCTATTTGGGTTGTATGCAATAGACCGTCACACTCTGCTGTTGTAAGATTTCAGTCTTAAACTTTACTTATTTTAATGATACTGCATATATATATCTTTTCCACTAATCGCCTACGGAAGGGTTTTATTGCTCCATATGATTGTTTATCATAATCATTAATATCTGCATGTTTTTTATTTTATTTAATGCTTCTATTAATCACATACGATAATAGTTATATTTTGAGGATTCACCTAGTTATTTCGTTATACTATGATTAGGCGGAATCTCTATTTCTTAAGTACTTAACTAAATGATTTACTCACTTCTAGTTGACGGAAGAAAATCCTCTGTTATGGTTTAAAATTTACATTTTATTCCACCAGAAGAAATCACAAATGTTTTCTTTCTTGTTTTTACATCTACATATTATAAAAAGAAAAGCACGAGCCGAATGCTCCTTTGGACTTCATGAGTTGCCAACCTTACAGCTTTACTATATAATTACACTTGTTTTTGTGCTATGAATTCCTTTCAGTTCTTATATTGAGCATCAGATTTATTTGTTCTATTAAAAAAGAAATTTTCTATTTGAGCTTGTTCTATTACGATTTTCAGTATATTTTCCATGACCATGTAATGAGCTATCCTATTACTATAAGAAAACATTTACTTCATTAATCTATCATCATCATTACTTAAATAAAAGCTATATTACTTATTTAATGAATTTTCAGTGTAAAATCCCAAAGATATATGGAAAGTCTCTCCTCCCAACCACGAGTCTGGCAATCACTTCTAGACTCTCCCCCAAGCACTTTTTGTTCTTCACACTGGATTATGTCTAGCTAGAGTTAGTGCCTTGGGCCTCAGGTCTCACTATCTAGCATCAAGCTCTGTACTTTCTTTTGACTATATTTGAGTAATTTTCTCACTGGTTTATTCCACCCAACTCTAAAATAGCTTTTTTATCCTCTCCCCCCACTCTATATTTCCCTTTCTAAGCATAGGGTAATTGTTTCTTGGCAATTGTTTTTATTAACTATTGCATAACAATTTATTTTTATTAACATGTGAATTATGTAACTAATTGTAACCTCGCCTTTATAGCCTTAGTCATTATCATAAATTAAAGTACATTCATGCATCAAGGCATAAAAATGAACTTAATGACCACAATAACATTTTCTAGGTAGCTTGGGGTGTTACAACTCCCCCCCTATATGAGGAACACCATCCCTGGTGTTCTACTGTTTTTATGAAAATAGCATTGTATAAGCTTTCCACATAAATCCTTCCTCTTCCCAAGCGGCCTCATCCAAGCCAAAGTACTTCCACTGGAATTTAACCTGGGTAATGGCTCGCTTCCGCAAGGTGGTTTCTCTTCGATCGAGAATACAAATAGCTTCTACCAGGAACTCTCCTTCAGGCTCGACCCGCACAAACAAAATTTATAATCATAATTTCTTCAAAAAATAGTTTATGCGATAACATATGTATTCCCTTAACTGATTAATTGAATGTTCTCCTAACTAATTATATGTTATGGGTTGTACACATATCTTTTTAGCAATGAAACATGGAAAACATTGTGGACCCGAATATGGCTTGATAACGCAAGCTTATATGCTACTGGTCCAATCCCCTCCAAGAATTGAAAAGGTCCACAGTATCGGGGTGCTAACTAAGCACAACCCCTCCACTGTAACAAACTTTTTCTAGGCTTTACTCTTAGATATACGTAATCTCCTAGCTGAAATTGTCTGTATGTTCTCTTTTTATCATCATATCCTAGGCAACCCTTAGATTTTGTCGAACCTTCTTAACAATCTCTTCCATTTCTACTAGCATGTTGGGACCAAATGCTAGCTTATTAACTGGATTATTCCAATCCATGGGTACTTTGCACCTTCTTCTATATAATACGTCAAAGGGGCTCATGCCCAACAATTCATGATGTCCATTATTATATGAAAATTCCACTAGGTGGAGGTAGTCCTCCAACTTATGTGGTTGTTGCATTACAAACATGCGTAGCATGTCCTCCAGCACTTGATTTACCCGTTTGGTTTGTCAGTCTGTTTGAGGATGGTAAGCAATACTAAATTGGATTTGAGTACCTAATCTTGATAAGAGAGTTTTCTAGAATGTGGATGTAAATTTTACATCCCTATCAGAAATCACCACCTTAGGTATCCCATGTAGACGAAAAATTTCATTCATAAATATTTTTGCAATATCCACAGTTTTAAAGGTGGATTTCATAGGTATAAAGTGAACAGTTTTGTTTAGTTTGTCTACCACCACCATAACTGAGTTGTGCTGCTTCTTGGTGAGAGGTAAGTCGATGAAAAAATCTAGTGATATGTTCTCCCACTTCGATTCTGGAATGGGCAATGGTTGTAATAAACCAGTAGGATGTTGATGTTCTACCTTCACTAGCTGGCACTCCAAACATTTGGACAAGTATTCACTGACATCCTTCCTTAACCCGGGCCAGAAATACCCTTTCTTGATGGCTAACAACAACCTCTGGTAACCGGGGTGGCCAACATATGGTTTTCTATGAAATTCATCCAATATCAATTGCTTAACAGAATTTGGGTTAGGAAGATAAATTCTATCCTTAAAAATAAAGAGGTTGTTGGAATTTATTCAAAATCCGATTCTTCCTTTCTTGAAAGGACTTGCTTTGTTTGCTTCCAGAGAAAATTATATTTTGGATCTTTGATAGATGCCTCCTTTATGATTTCCAGAATATTTGAGCATACTTCATTGATTTGGACCTCATAAATACAATGTATTTTTCTGCTCCATGCATCAGATACTCGATTTTCCTTCCCTTTAAGATGTTCCATCTCGAAGTCGAACTCACCTAAAAATGTTGTCCATAGGGCCTGTCGAGCATTTAAACTAGACTAGTTGAAAATGTTTGTAAGACTGCTATGATCTATTAACATCAGAAGTTTCTTCCCCAAAAGATAGTGTTGCCACATTTTAAGTGCATGTACTACAACTATTAATTCAAGGTCATAAGAAAAATATCGATGTTCATATTCCTTCAATTTCCGTGATTTGTAAGCCATATCATTTCTTTCTTATGTCAACACTCTTCCCACACCTTCTTTACATGCATCAGTGCAAACCACAAAAGACTTTTCCGGATCTATCTTTAGCACTGGTGCAATGGTGAGCGAGTGTTTTAGTCTTTTGAAGCTTTGTTGACACTAGACTATCCATTGGAAAGTGCGCCCCTTTTTTTGTAAAGAGGTCATTAGGAAGGTGATTTTTGAGAATCTTTCAATAAACCAATGGTAGTACCCAGCGAAACCCAGGAATGATCTGATATCCGCGACATTCTTTGGAGCGGTCCATTCCATAATTGCCTTGATCTTCTTTGCGTCCACCGTTATTCCATCTACTAATATAACATGACCCAAATATTGAATCTAATTTTTGAAAAAGTCACATTTGCTGAATTCAACATATAACTAGTTTTCCTGTAGTGTTTGCAACACTACCCTGAGATGTTCTTTGTTTTCCTCAGGGTTCTTAGAATATATTAAAATGTCGTCAATGAAAATCAATATGAATTTATCAAGATAGGGCTGGAAAATACTGTGCATCAAACTCATAAAGGTGGCTGGGGCATTTGTGAGACTAAACGGCAACACCACAAACTCGTACTGACCATAACAAGTTCAGAATGAAGTCTTATATATGTCCTCCTTTATCCTTATTTGGTGGTATCCGAACCTTAAATCAATTTTTGAAAATACTTTGGCTCCTTGCCTTTGATAAAAAAAATCATCAATACATGGCAGGGGAATTTGTTTTTAGTGATTAGTTTATTTAACTAATGATAATCGATTCATAATCTCAAAGTTCCATATTTCTTTCGCACAAATAATACGGGGGCTCCCCATGGGGACACATTGAGACGAATGTACTTCTTATCTAGAAGCTCCTGGAGTTACGTCTTGAGTTCTGTCAACTCATATATGCTCATGCGATAAAGGGCCCTGGAAAAAAGGCTGCACCCAGAATTAGTGCGATGGTGAAATCAATATCATGCTTGGTTGGTAATCCAGGACTGGATTCAAGGAATACATAAGAAAATTCATGAATGACAGGTATATTTTCTAAGGAAGTCATTTTGCTCTTGGTGTTTGTAAATCCCACTTGAATAGCATATATTTGATAGCATTTCATAATACACCTTCCTAACTGACTAGCAATAATAGGACATAGTTTGGTATCTGTCTTGATTCCTTGAAGTTCCTTCCTCTGTCTTGATTTTGTGATAAAATTGATGGTTTTATGCTTACAGTCAACTAGGGACCAACACTTTTCCAGCCAATCCATCTTGATTAAAATGTCGTATGAACACAAAGGAAGTATGTTAAGGTCCATGTGAATGGATTGTCCTAACATTGTTAAAGGGCAATGTTCTGCTTTTGCAACTACCCTTCTCTTTGTCCTAGTGGCTAATTGAACCAACCATTATTTTGGAAATTTACTGCTTTGTAGTAAATGCTTTTCTACCACCTTAGGACTAACATAGGTTAAGCTAGCATGGGGATAAAAAAAAAAATCAGAGACAAATTTCTTAGCAATCATACCTTCACATTCAATCATGGTGGGCTGATATTCTACCTAATGATCATCCAGAACAACATTGATCCTGGCATGCTCCTCACCACTTCTCCAACTATGGATGCTTGCTGCATATTTGATAGTTTTTCCGTCCTTCCCTTATGCGAGAAGTTTTTGTAATAGTGGGGTTCTCCACATCCCCAACATTGCAGTGGTGGTTTTGACTGTTGGTCATTAACAAATCTACCTATTCCTTCTGATTATCTGGTTTCAGAATAAGCATCTTTAGGTGGATTCCTTGTTGGAAATTTATGGAGAGGTTTTTGATGTATATTTCTGTCATTAGAAAATTTTGTGTGCCTATTTGGAATTAGGCTCCTTCCCTTCCTATTTCACCCTCCTTTTAGACACTTCATTTTTCTGTTTCATTTGCTAGTAACCTATGCAGGCTTTCTGCACTACATCATCCATTGTTTTGTTGTAGTCAAATTCAAGTTTCTCTGTCATGAAATTGGGTAAGCTACTAATGAAATGTTGAATCTTGACCTTTTCCTCCTACATAAGGTACATAGCATAGAAGGGAGGTGAATCGTGCCACATATTCATCCATAGTTAAGGCTCCCAACCTTAACTTGTGAAATTCATTTTATTTTTCGTCATAATAACGTTCAGTTAAATACTTATCTTTGAAATTTTTTTGGAATTCATTTGATGTCAACTGTTCCTTGTCAATTTTCCTTACTGTTTTGATTTCTTGCCACCAAAGGGTTGCCTTACCCCTTAACTGATAAACTGCCAAATGTGCTTTTAGCTTATCAGTGTATAGGTAAATTTGAAAATATTTGCTCATATCAATTAACCAAGCTTCCGTTGCCTCTTCAGATTCCCCTTCAAAGAGTGACGATTTAATGTTTTTGAATTCTCCTTGTAATTCAGATTTCTTTCTTTTTGTTTTGTACTAGTCGAAGACATTATCCAATCATCCTTCTTTGTCCTCCCTATGTCTCTCGGTTGACTCAACATTTTCCTCACCATGCTAAGCCATTGGGGTCTTTTCTCTGTCCTCATTATTAGGGTCTGGATGTCTTTGGTTTTTTCGATTAGAAAAACTTTTGAGAATCCTTTCCTGTTCCAGGCGTAACCGTTCATTGTCTGTTCTTAAATTTTTCATCTCAACGCGGAATTGTTGAACAGTTTCGAGTAAAACTGCCATTTTTTGATGAGTCTCCTTGCCCAGCTGTATCCAAATGTCAGGGTTAGCATTCACATAAGTTAGTTCTGGAGTATTGGCTGGTCGTGGACTTCTCCGCACTCTTCCCTTTTGTATTGACATCGTCTCTGTGTTCACATATGTGTTTTACTTCGTTAGATTTAAGAAATAACAATCATTGCATGTATATATAATATATATATAAATATATATAATAATATATATATATAATATATATATATATAATATTATATATATAATATATATATAAGAATATAATATATATATATATATCCCAAAGAGTCTCAGTGTATGAACCTCAGCTCTAATACCATTTGTAACACCCTAAACATTACAAAAGATATAATAATAATAATACTAAATTATTTACCAGGTCTAAACTTATGAATTATCACACCAATTATTTACTATGTCTAGGTGGCGGTGAGGTTTTCATTTAGAACGTTCAATTGGTTTTTGATATTTGATATTAAATACACACAACCCACGTTAAGGCCTTTGCCATGCACTAAAGAGGCACATGGCCTCACTTGAGTCATTGAACTCGTCACTCTCCTTTGTTGTAAATGCACTCGGTACATCTCTCCACGTGGCACGATCTGCGCATGTCCTATGGCATGCCCCCCTTCATTGCAGAGACTTTGGCTCGACACCTGTTCTCGTTGGCATCTATCGATCTGTATGGGGGAAATCCAATGGTGGAGTAGTTTTAGGTTTGTTCCAACTACTTCGCTCCCACCTCCAATTAGATGGAGAGTCATTTGCACTCAGGGGTTTGTCGGTTGGGCCACTCTGTAATAGGTTCAACTACCAGGTCTTCAATTTGTCCTACAAGCTATTGGTCGAGAGCCATGGTCTCAGCTGGAAATTCTTCTTAGCGAGGTAATGAAACACATATCATATTTATACAGTTTGATCCATAATAATTGTTTCTTTTGTTTGGTTTATTATGTCATGGATGACAATGGTTTGGCAGGTAACTCTCCAAGTCCAAGGGCATCGCCACCTTGTTCTCGTTCATCAAGGCTTAATGAAATTCGAAACCGACCATAGAAAGGTGAGATTACATTCTGCAGCATTGTTTCTTAGTTTTGTTTAGTTATTTTCGCATGATATTAATGTTGTTTTCTCATACCATGCAGGCAGACTATATCTGTATGGGACCTTCAGTGTTCTGGTGAGGTTTCCTATTGGTTTCTCTGTTCTTTAATTATTTACTTTATGTATATATTACATACCTTAGACAATGATATGTTGGTGTTGTTGTAGGTAATGTGGTACCCTTACCGGGGTTCTTATGGAGTCATTCACGCGCCCTCCAAGGTCCTCAAGATTGATACATTACTCAGCTTTTTACAGGTTGGAACTATTCACCGAAAAATCAACCAGTTTATTTGCTATGGTTTTGATGCCTCCTATAAATCACTTGGCAGAGGTTTTCGGCCAGAACCTACCTAGCTCTTAACTTTTACAGCGAAGACTCTGTAAATAGTTAATGCTGATTATGTTACTTGAAAAGTTGATTTAGGTTTCTTTACTTTTTGGTTTCAAAAGAGAGTTTAATCTCTGATTTTGTAATTTATGGGTACAAAACTCCTTTGGAAGAATTAATATTTCGATGTATTCAGAATTCGAGGGTTTTCAAGAATGCGAGGTTTTTTTTAAGAATTTGAGGGTTTATTCCCATTTTTTTATTTTATCTCTATTTGGATTGTATGCAATAGATCGTTGCACGCCGCTGTTGTAAGATTACAGTCCTAAAATTTACTTATTTTAATGATACTGCATATATAAACTTTACCAGGTCTAAACTTATGAATTATCACATCAATTATTTACTATTTCTAGGTGGCGGTGAGGTTTTCATTCGGAACGTTCAACTGGTTTTTTATATTTGATATTAAATACACACAGCCCGCATTAAGGCCTTTTCCATGCATTAAAGAGGCACATGGCCTCACTCGAGTCATTGAACCTATCACTCTGCTCTGTTGTAAATTCACTAGGTACATCTCTTCATGTGGCATGATCTGGGGATGTCCTATGGCATGCCTCCATTCATCGCTGAGACTTTGGCTCGACACCTGTTCTCACTAGCATCTGTCGATATGTCTGGGGGAAATCCAATGGTGGAGTAGTTTTAGGTTTGTTCCAACTACTCCGCTCCCACCTCCAATCGAATGGAGAGTCATTTGCACTCGGGGGTTTGCTGGTTGGGCCACTCTGCAATAGGTTCAGCTACAAGGTCTTCAATTTGTCCTGCAAGTTTTTGGTAGAGAGCCATGGTCTCAGCTGGAAGTTCTTCTTGGTGAGGTAATGAAACACGTATCCTATTTATACAATTTGATCCATAATAATTGTTTCTCTTGTTTGGTTTACTATGTCGTGGATGATAATGGTTTGGCAGGTAACCCTCTAAGTCCAAGGTTAAGCCTTGTGATCTATGTATTGTGCGTGCACATGCAAGTTGAATTGGAAATTGTTTCCGTATTTTCAACTGGGCCATCTTTGATGTGATAGGCATTGCTTTTGATATTCGCAATGTCGGTGTCCAATTATGTGCTATGTCTGAAGTATACAAATGAGCTAGTTTTCTAGATTGTCGATGACCAATATTAGGGTCATGGAACTTAATCCATAGAACATCGACCTTATCTGTATGGGTATATGATTTAACTATTCCATCTGCACCATTTACTAGCCCATATGGTGCATCATAATTGCAAGCATACATTTCAACTAACATGTTCAACTTTATCAGAAGTTGCGAAGGCAAAATAGCTGTATGTTGATGTGTTGGGAAATTGCCGTTATTCTCCTCATTTTCATCAATTGCATTAATTAAAATTTCTTCGCCAAGCATGAGCACTAACATTTTCTTGTTATACATTGCAACATCTTTGTTTTTGTAAAATAAATAGGGAAATGTCCGATCATTTGGTATAGGGCGCATGCAACTTATATTCATATATGTTATATCATCAGATGTTTGACAATTTGTTCGCATTCTATTTAAAACTGATATGAATCTCTCATTTGTTTGTCGCATAGTCATATGCAATTGGAAGCACTTGACATTATCCTTCCAGAAATCATGTGTTATTATTTGGTTGTTGATTCTTGGTTGTTCAAAAATAAGAGAGTCTTGAATAGGTTGTGCTTGATAGAAATCACCACAAAATATGATATCAATGTTGCCAAAATATTTGGTTTGGACATGTTTTATGTTTCTGAATCTATTGTCAATAGAATATAAGAACCGACTACCAATCATCGATACCTCATCTATGAAAGCTAGCTGCAATTCTTGATATAGCTTTGATAAGTTGTCCAATACTTCTTTGCTAAGTGGGAACAAATGAGACTTGTTAAAAGGCATTAGCAATGCAGAATGGATTGTTGTTCCACCTGCATTATATGCAGCCTTTCCTGTGTATGCTAATATTAGACCTTTTGGTTTCATAGGATCAGTTGTGCTTTGTGAATCATAAATTCGTATAAGCATTTGGAAAATTGCTTTTGCTGTGAGTGTTTTACCTACGCTTGCTCCACCTGTAATAAAAAGGTAAGTTGGTTCCTTGGGTTTTTTTTTTTTTAATTGCAACGTCTTTTACAATTTCTTGTTGCTCTTTGTTCAACATTCTTCTAAGTTTGTAATATTCATTGTTCTCCATTAAAAATGGATGGGCAATAATTTGAAATCCAAGATTGATTTTTTTCTTCATTTCAAACTATTTTGGAAATTGCAAGTCTCATTGCAAATCATATTCTTCATAATGGAAACTGTTCTCTTGGTTTCGCATATTCATTTGGTTAGTATTCAAAGAACTAATTTGCTCGTTTGATGCAGTCTCTAAATCACCCCATGTTGGATTGATGTTATATGTAAATTTGGCTTCATTGGCTTGAATTGTTTTTTCATGCAATGTATATGCAGAGAGCCACGTAGGCAATTCTTGTTTCAATGTATCTTCAGAATTTTCAAATGGCATATATAATAATAATTTCTCTCAATATAAGTTTTCAATATCATTGTGCTTGTTATATTTGACAAATCGTATAACATTTGGTTTTTTCCTTTTAGATATGGGTGTGCCATCTTTCCTGTAATTTGATACAAGTTCTGCAAGGAAGATTTTGCTAATGGAACTTGGGCGTCCAATGTAGTAGTCAATAATGGAATGGCACATAACATCTTCTAAATCATCAGGTTCTTGTTTCAAAAGAATAGGCGGTTTAAGCATAAGTGTGCGTTCATCAACTGCATATGTGCTTATGAATATACATTCCCTTGAACTACAACTCAATGGCAATGAAAGTGCTATATGCACTGCTTGTTGAGCTGACATTTGTTGCAGATTGAGTAATGTATTTCTGAGTTTACGAATCATTTGCATAGCATCAATTTCATTTTTCTAATGCTCTTTGTGTATTCTTATAAATGCATTTGTCATAGACTTGTCAATTTTGGTCATATATGAACTACAATATGATGCTGCGGCATATGCATTTAGCACAAATTGTGCATCTGTATTTGCATTCCATAAAGTAGGCATAGCCTTTGCAAAACTGTTATTCCAAATGTGAGAAGGTTTTCGTTTCAGGAAAATTGTTGGTTGCTTTACTGTATGTTATAATAGTTCTATGTACTCACTTTCTGTTAGTCCTATTTCCAGGAGGAAATTGTCATGGGTTATTGAATCACTGTGTTTTGTTTGCTCCAAGAATGCCAAAAGTGATATTGATTTCTCGACGATTTTTTTATTTTGTGCATTGGTTGGCTCGATGATCATTGTTGATTTCATTGGCGGCATGGGGAAGTTGTATCTGCAGTTTAAATTTTTTCGCTTCTTACAACTTCTTGTATGGTGATGTTTATGCAATTTAGCAACATCTGGCTCCAAATGATCTGTATTACAAGTTATGTAATTGTCAAGAAACTTTTCAATTTCTGAATTGCTTTGTTTTCCATATATTGGAGCATTCTCTATCCATAAGAGTCCATGTTCATGTTCAGTTCCTCTATTTTGAAATTATGTTACGAAATAGTAATTAGATATTTTTCCAAAGAATGTAGTATCTTGACATATCATTTGCTTTACAGCGTTAATTCTATGTCTATAGTATTGGCTACATGTGACTGGATATTTTCTTATAAGGTAATCAATGTCATCATCTTCTAATATATCAATAGCATTTTTACTTGCTTTATTTCTAAACAATGTGACTAGTGTATCTACTAATGGTTTCCATCGATGTTCTACACTTGTAAATGTCACAAAGAAAGTTGGAGGTCCCAATTGTCGTATCATTGCAAATATGTTTTTCTTAATTTGTTCCAAATGATCAGAAGATATGCAAATGTTCTTGAAATCTATGTATCCAATATCAGATTTCAATAACTTTTCCAAATTTGCTCGATACTTGACATCTTTTGCTAATATTTTCCTGCCTTTTAGTTGTCCTTTTCTTATTCGTACCCATATGCAAGAAAGCACTTTATCAATTATTATTTGCATTGTCTTGAAAAACAAATTTGTTGTATGATATGAGAAGTCACCACTTGCTTGTAACAATTCCCATTGTACAATTTTTTGGTAGCTAAACCTATTTGTGATGTCATGATCACATGCATCGCCATAAAATAATGTTGGAAAGTTCATTTCTTCTACATATTTGTCCTTGAAAATCCCCAGTGGTCGTTGTCCTTCAGCAGGTGCTAGTTCAATAATCTTGTCTTGCAAATTGTAGATGCGTTGTGACTCTACTAATCCATGCACCAATGTTTCAGTAGGTGCTTGGTTATTTGCATCACTGTCTGTATCACTCTCATTGTCGCTGTTTGAATTTTGTACAATGTATTCATTATTCTCTTGTAAAACATGGCCCAATTCTCATTTATACAAATGTTCTCAGCTTTATAAAGACTTCTAGAACATAGTTCGTTCAATGCTTTCATGACAATAATTGGACGTACTTTACCTGTTTGGTATGCATTTTTGTATTGCAATCGTCTTTTAATGCAACTGCAATTGTCATTGTATCACTTACATATTGTGGCAATGCTTTTTGCACAATGTCCATATGAACTGATACATTGATAATTGATCCTGTTAAGCCAATCTATGATCGCCTATATCCCCATTGTCTGATTTGTGCAAATGCAATTCTCAATGACACAAGCCTTTCTTCTATATCTGAAAGTGCATTTACAGTTGGCAATGGAATGTTACGTCTTATTTGTTCAGGTGTTGCAAATTGTAGAAGCTTTCCATTCTTGAGTGCTTTTTTGCAAGCAACACATATGTTTTCATTGATGAAGGTCCTATTGTTCAATGTCAAATTCATATGCTTTTCTTGTATAATTGATTGACCACGGCCCAATTTGATTTTTCAATATTTGATAACGGAATAGAAAAAAACAAAAAGAATTCTGCGCCAAACCCCAATAGTCATGGAATCTACATAGTTATAAACCTTCTAAAACGGTATTGAGTCTGGTTTTCACCACCCTCTGGCATTAACATGGCCCCACATCCAGGAATGGCTGAAAACACCCACGCAGCCGATAGATCCCATCGTAGAAATGTTGGGGAACTCGCATTACATGATTTCGCAGGCAAAACTAATTGCCTTCAATTATTTTTTTCCGAAAAGTTTGCTTTGCCATTTATAGTCATGATTTCATGAAATTTTTTTGAGCTGAAAGGTTATTTTACAGTCCAATATTTTTTCCCATGATTTATAATAATGATTTCATGATTTTTGGGTTGAAAGGGTCCTTCTACAGTTTAATATTTTTCTCTAAAAATTTGTTTTTTGATTTATAATAATGATTCCATGAATTTTTGCTTCTTGATTTATAATAATGATTTCATAAATTCTTAAGCCTAAAATTTAATTCGTATAAAAATGATATGTAATTCCAAAGTAATATATGATTCTAATAGTGTTTACAAATGGAATAAAAAATAGCTAATAAAATGTCTCAATGTAATGAAAATTATTTAATATAAACTATCTATATATTACTTAAAAAAAACTAAAACAAATCTAAACTACCTAATCTTCTCATCAAGGAGTTGATTTCCTGAAGCTGGCTTCGCTCCATAGGCAATACATTGAACACAGATCTTAAAACAAGCAAAATTCATTGATTAACTTGTTTGTTTTCTTGAGGAATCGTGTGCATGGTTTTGTTGGATATTGTCTGGCAACCTTGCGGCCCTGTTTAAACTGGAAATCTCGAATGATTTTTTTTTTGTGGGCTCTGAAATTACTTGCGGTTGTGTGAAGGTTTAAAGTGAAGCTCAGCTCAGAAGTATCTCGCTCAGACTAATTGGAAACCTTTGCGCCGTTAAAAATTTGGCTCAGAAAGTTTGTTCTGCGACAATTGTTCTAATCTGAATGATTTGGCATTGCAAATAATATGGTAAACAAGTATTGTACAGAAACCTGAACTGAACACATGCCTGTAGCTGTAATAAAGTATGGTGATTCATAGCAGAAGCTTGAGGATAGTCTGGAAGTGATTTCACCTTGGTAAAACTCTGTTTGACAATGAACTATTATGGATTTGACAGGGATCTCCATAGACATGTCTATATGATTGATTTTCTTGTATAACAATGAGCTACTTGACAACAACATTAATTCTATATGGAAAATGACAGTGACCTTTATGTATTGTGTGACCCATGGTTAGGTAATGACAAACAGCCAGTAGTAGTAGTGTGGAAAAACTAGGGTGGTTGTATGATGTAGTAATATTTATGCATTACCGTGAAATGTATATTGTTGAAGATTGTTGTCAACATCTTATGTTAGGTACAGTGACCTTGAAATAACCTTGATGACAGTCTGTGGCAGAGTGTTCACATTATGATAGTGTGTACTGTAGCCCTTAAATAATAGATTGCTTGGATTCATAAGTCCTAGCCTTGAAATTGAGCAGAATTGAGTTGGTATTAAAACACCAAAGATGGTGTTATTGTTATCTTTGTTTGAAGACGACCAAGCTACAGAGGCATGCATATGTTGACTTAGTGTTTTGAGCAAGATAAGTTGGCATTCATTATTAAAAAGAATGAGAATATGGGACTGGAATTGTTTGCATGCAAGGTATGTTTAGTTTCTCATGTTGAGAAGTCTGCTATGACAGAGATAGTCAAGATTTCAGAGTCATGTTCAGCATTAGTATGAAGCAGCCTTAAAAGGAGCAGTAAGGAATATTTCATAGTCAGCATCGTTCGGACATAGGTATTGTGTGGCCTACAATAGTGTAAGAATGAAGCATTGAATGTATCATCATCATCAGTTTGCATCAGCAGATTTTTCAAGTATCTCATCTTCCAGCGAACATTCATTCAGCAAAGGTTGGAGGAGCATTGACAAGGGTTTATAAGTTGAAAATGAGTAAGATATTTGCATGTTGTCACATATTGCAATTAGGAAAAATCACTTTGCAAGATGATTTCAAGATACCGTTTTATAAGCAGCTTCACTGAGCATTCAAAAACTATAGCAGGCAGTGACATCAACATTTGGAGACATACGAGTGTGATATGACAAGAAAACCTATTCTACTACGGTGACCTATATAGCAGTGAAGAAGATCACAAAAGATAGTTTTGTTGCACTGATACCAGTGATGACATTCTTGATGCACGACCAGGGCGATATATATAATAATGAAAATAAATATATTTTGGTTATAGAGTAACCCTGTCGAAAACTTGGCAGAGCACTGTTAAGATGCTATGACTCATATTGCAATGGTACAACAGTAATGCTTTGAGCATATTATAGTGTTGTATTATAAAGAGTGATCTTGCATTTGCAAAGGACTTATGTACATGTGCAGAGTTTGTGGTTGAGTGATTCATGACAGTGACACATTGTGTACAACAATGACCCTTGGTGTATGATAGCCACATGACAAAGCAATGACCTTGATGATAAGAGTAAACGGTGAAGTATAGTAAGTGTCAATAATGGCAGTTGCAATAGCAACAATGAGTGTACACAGTGATAGTAGTGGCATTAGCAATAGTGAATGCCTCTGGTAACAACAGCAGTGGGGAGTGGGGGATGGTAGCAGTGGTAAGTGAATGCCTCTGGTAACAACAGCAGTGGGGAGTGGGTGATGGTAGCAGTGGTAGCAGTAGCAGTAGTGGTGGACAGAAGTAGCAGTAGTAGTGGTAGACAGCAGTTACAGTAGCGGTGGACAACAGTAGCAGTAAATTGCAGCAGCAGAAGCTGAAGCTGGATTGTTGTTGAGCCATTATACTTGGTATAAGAGCCCAAATCTTTTGGGGGACCATTTGCTTCCTTCCAACCTTGCTGGTAAAACCCCTGGGGAGTTTTATACTTCTTTCCAGATTTATTTGGTAAATTTGTATGCACATCATACATAACATAGCATTTGGTTCTTTCCAGATTTATTTGGTAAATTTGTATGCACATCATACATAACATAGCATTTGGTAGAGACAAATATTTGGTGTACTGTCCAATGATACGAATTCACCCCCTTTTCAGTATTTCCAAAAAAGAAAATATGTCAACTAAAAACTAAACTACGAGTTATTTTAGTTGGATTAAATCTCTATAATCCAATAAACCAACAATTAGAATAAGTTTCTTAAATGCAATTAACAAATAATTACAATAACCAATACATTTTGTTATTAGTAATATCAGTTAATATGTACAAGACAAGTAGAAGTTAATATCTTTACACCCTTCCTTACTGAGTACTTATCTTCGATCTTCTAGAAAGAACTCCATCAAGCTATCTCTATAAAAGCGTAGTTGGTAAGTTGAATTGTTGATTTATCTCCCGAATTTAATTACTAACCATCATCCATAAATTGTTGCATAACCTAACTAGCAAACTACAATATATATGCAAATCTCTACGACTAATAAAAAATCCTTCTCTAAATTCACAACTTCCAAACTAATTAAACAACCATCCACAATAAGCATTACTTCCCCTTCATGTCTTGGGGATACAATTGCTCCAAACCACTAACAATTCCCTATTGAACTAGGGGCCAATATTCGTCGATTATAATTCCCTATTGAACTAGGGGTCAATATTCGCCGATTATAATTCCCTATTGAACTATGGGTCAATATTCGCCCATAATATAGAAAATAGGGAACTAGGGGTCAATATTGGCCTATTATATGGAAAAAACAGTTTAGAAGGTTCCAAAACCATTTGACCGTAATAATTTATCATCATTTATTTTACAATAAAAAATAACAATAATAAAGTTTTCATTCTAAAACTAATTTAGCTACATTGCCAAGATCTTAATGCTTGACTGCAAGCACTATTTTTGATGCGTGTCTACTATTATCATGAATCAAGAGAACAAGAACTCGGAGTTTGAATTGATGTTGAGCTAGGTACTGAGTTTGGGAAATTGACTTACAACGTAAGTATCTTCCAGTACCTTGCATATCTATTTGACAACTGTAAAGTTGTATTGTGCTGCTAACTAAGAAACACCTTATGGAAGCACCATTTGTTGGAACTACTATACACCTACATAAGGACTCTTAGTTAGAGCAAGGGACTACATGCAAGATTCCTTTTGCATGATTTACTCATTGATTTGCTCCTTCTTTAACTCTGCAACTGGTTAGTTCTTCTACATGATTTACTCCCTGATTTGCTCATTCTTTCACTCCGCAACTGGCTAGTTCTCTCCAGAACTTGTTGTAGGAGTTGAGTCTTCTCATTGATCACCACTATGGTGCATTAACTTGGGATCTTCACTCAGTAATGCTATATCATGAGCATTGTAACCTATTTTCTAATGAGCCATTCTTTTCTTTATATTTTCTTTTAGTGTTTCTTCTCTGCAAAGCTGTGTGTTCAACCTTCACTAGCTAGATTCATCTGTGCAGGTTTTCTAAAACATTTACATGGTATTAGAGCTTGGACCCAAGTTCGATTCCCCCAAGTTGCATTTGAGGGGGGGTGTTGGAAAAATCACCGCACCTCTATAGAATTTGTAATTTCCACCCTGGGGATCCTAGTTACTGTTTGTAACATTTACCAACACCTGTGGGTTTTGGTTTAACGACAAACCTCCACATGGTATCAGAGCTAGGTTGCTAGATAAAAGGTGCACCAACACTTTATTTTGCAGGTATTATCGCTTGGAGATCGAAGATCGACCAAAAAACAAAATGGAGTTTCCCAAAGCATTGATCCTAACACCTTACAACTATCACAAATGGAAGGACCAAATGGATTGATACCTTCATCAAAAAGGGTTGTATAGGATTACCATGGCTAAAGAAGTGGAACCCACTTCAGTCGTAGAGAAATCCAGGTACCTCAACCGCATGGATGAGGTCCATGGATCCATATGCATGTGCATCTCCCTAGAGTTCCAATTTCATCTATCTGTCTGCAATACTCCCAATGAGATTTGGGAAAAGGTTGAAGAACTCTACGAGAAATAGGATGAGATGAAAGGACATATGCTCGAAGTGGAGCTACTGTCATTGGATCCACGGAACTATGACAGAATTCAAGACTTCTTCACCAAATATAATGATCTATTGTTGCAACTCAAGGGTTGTGGAATTGACAAATCCAAGGAGGAG
>APFE030547988.1:0-10241 GCA_000404065.3 Pinus taeda
TCCCTCCGGGGGCAAGGAAAGATTTCTGTCTGTCCCGACCTGGTTTCGCCTCACCTCTGGTCTCGCCTTCCTTCCTAGTTTCACCCTACTCCGCGTCGAGCTTATTCACGCTTAAGTGCCTTGCTTGTTTCATAGGAAAGTCAATCAATAAGGAAGGTATGTATGTGCTACTCAGTTGTTTCTATCTTGTGCATCTCAGTTTCGAAGTGCTTGCTATGCTATATTGGTGTTGTGCTACTTATGTGGCATGTGGCCGGCCGGGTCAATGCCTACTGTATCGGTAAGTAAGTGGGATGGGAACTGTAACTGTATCTCGCCGTACCCAATCACCAACTGCTCCAGCCGATCAATGACCCAATCGCTCCACATATCTCTGCCATCTTTCATTTTGGTTCATTACCATTAAGGGGAGGGCCGCTTTCCTACCTAAATAAAATGAAGTAGGATAATAAAAAAAGAGTCCAATCCAATTAGAGGGGCAATCTATGTGGATGCCGTATCGGCAATCAAGCTATGTCTCCCTATGCCAGGGTGTACTATGCTTTGCAGAGGTAAATAGTTCATTTCAGTCATGAGACTGAGGCACTTTATTCTCTTTCACTACGATCGCCTATGGCTCGAGGAAAAAGGTAGGGGAAAGATTAGAATCGAGGAGAAAGAGCCCCGATGAGAATCGGTAACACATCATGTCATTATCGGTGTTGTTCCATTTTCATTGGTGACCACCTCACTCAAACACTACTCACTCGGTATGTTTTCTGGCTGAATGCCAAAATTGACTATGGCGAACGTACAATGGCGAACGAACTGAAAGCGGAAGGAAGGGTGAAGGCAAGGATCGTTCAGAAGTCATAGGGTAAGGCAGTAGGTATGATTATTAGGTTTCCAAGGAAGGTCCCAAGGATTAGTGATAGGCTGGAAGGTCTAGGGATGATTTTACCGAATATAGTGAAAATGATTGCATTATATATGTGTATATCCAAACACGATAAGCAGCTTCCCTGTGTCAACTTCCTGGTGTGGTGGGTTCTCTTTCCTGTGTATTGACTATGGTGAATCGTCAGGGGGGGCACGTACTCAATCAATCAAACTGGACTTCTAGAAAGGAAGATAAAGAGGGTCCTCTAATTAAGCTACTTCACATTCTCTAATCCTAACTAAGAAGGCTCAGTAGTAGGGGACTCAAGGCTACTCCACTAGCTAGCTCAGATAGTTTCATTCACAGACAGACACAGGCAAGATTGCGGTTCCAGACTAATCTACCCAGACAAGAAAGAAAAGTAAGTACCTGGTACAGACAAGACAAGATAGAATGCGGTACAGCCAAGAAAGAATAGACTGCATGCTTAGAGTGGGATGCGGGACTACCTCACTACTTCTTAGAGCAGCTAAGTGGGACTATAATAAGCTTAACTAGACTGCATGCAGCCATATATATCTAGCTTCAGGTTTCACTAATAAGGATGGGAAGCTACGAAGGATGGATATATCGCTTCTGGTTCTAACTAGCCTTCCTTGCCTTCTTAGAAAGATTAGGTTATAACTAGCTAGCCTTCTTAAAGCAGCTTAGAGAGGTTGAATAGACTGCATGCATATATCGTTTCACTAACTCACTAGCGATTAGA
The DNA here is from genome assembly GCA_000404065.3 of Pinus taeda. NCBI lineage: Eukaryota > Viridiplantae > Streptophyta > Pinopsida > Pinales > Pinaceae > Pinus > Pinus taeda. The sequence goes on from APFE030547988.1 coordinate 1,626, forward strand.
TTCCGAAACCATATAGATTGGACGGAAGAACTGGAAGACTGTCCCTTACTGACTCAAAAAGAAAGAAAATAAGAAACTGCTTTATATATTCTTGACCGCTACCGCCGCTAAAGAATCACCCCGCTTGAAAGAAGTTATAGCTATCGCTGGCCCCCTACTGATTGTGATAAAGAAGAGGGACTCCCTTTAGCCCAGGAGCTTTGTAATATGAAGGACTTCCAGAAGCCCGGGAGATTTCTTATATTAGGGACTCCCTGAAGCAAGTGAGTTTGTGACCTTCCCAACACCCCCTGGCCAGAACCACATACCCAGATCCACACACTGACGGACAGACCAAAACACTACTTGAACGGGCGGGGATCTACCTACAGCTTGTTATGTTGCGTGCTTACCTGAAGCATTTTATGAAGAGTGGGAGGGCCTACCAAGAGATAGCTTTAAGACCGATTACTCCTTTGACGAGATGCTTTGATTATTGACCAACAGAGAGAGACCAGGCGGGAAACGTACGTCCCGGGCGCAACTCTGAACTGGCAGGGCAGGCACGCTCGCGCTGGAACAAAGAACTGGAAGGGCAGGGGGCTTGCCTTGCTGAGATTAATGGCTTGCGTCGCTGGATGGGGGGGGAAAAGAAATGAAATACTGAAAGATGGCCTTAACTTAAGTGGTAAATTGAGTTAGAAGGTGGCGTGGGTAGATCAAACAGCAGCAGCCACGAAAGCACAGGGAGGATAATGCTAAAGATAAGAAAAAGCCCAATAACCCATAGGTTTTATAAAACTCCTAACCGAACGAATTATCCACCTTAGTCAAACTCATCATAACTCCAAGTCCACCTACAATATCCACTTCTACCACATAGACCTTTCATGCCCCTGACAATTACGTAAACCCTCAACCACATGGCATAAACTATGATCCCCATTACCCTGATCCCGATCAACCTACCAATTCTAAGCATTCCAACCCTAGGACCTCTCACCTACACATTACAACCCGACCTGATTCCGATCACCCACCCCCCCTCAGCGGCTCTTGAAGCGAAGATTATGCGTCTGCCTCAGGTACTGCTAGCACTTCCCACTTGCAGTCACCTATGAAGAGACCTAGGAATGGCCGGTTACCACTTCACAATCGGCGACCGGGTGGAACAGTCGTAAGTAAAGACTATGCGTATGGGCAGGGAATACAGAATGAAGTCCTCAGCCCGAAGCTCTTAGGCCTCACCTAAACTACGGTTTTTACGGCGTACTCGTATTAAGAAACTAGCCCTGATCTATACATCCATATAAACACACTATTTATTAGGCAAAGGAATCAATACTTCTGCTAGAGTAGATCTAGAGAGATTTAGAGAGATCTAGATTGGAAGAGAGTATTTAGTATAGAGAGGTAGAGGGTAGAGGTATGAGGATCGAGGATAGAGGGTAGGGTTTGAGAGCCAAGTATGAGCAGGGCTATTCCCAAGTCTGGATGGATGGATGGGAAGCTTGCTGGCTGGGAGAGGAACCGAGAGCTGGTCGAGAGATGGATATTACATATGTAATAACACAGCGATTCGGCCCCCCACCCAATAAGTAACTCAAGGTCGCCCTACGCATCCTATTACTATCGAAGCTGAAGCTGAAAGCTCAGGTGTTGGGAGGGTACCGTACCCCAAAACAAAGGGTAGGTTCTCCCGCCCCGAAGGGTACAAGCAACTAAAGCAAATTAGGGGGCAGGTACCTAAGGGCAAGTACTTCTACCGAAGCTGAAGTTGTTGTTCTTGTTGTTAGGGGGCGATTTTCACCCTAAGGGCAAGTACTGAGTTATAAAGTATATAATAATGAGGGGTACTTCCCCTTCCCCCCACAAAGGGCAAGTGCAAGTACCGAATACAAAGGGCCTTGAGGTCAGAGCCAGTATAAGAAATTCTACTGTCTCCTTTGCCGCTTCGCTGTGGTTCCTAGTGTACCTCGTCGCTACCGTTCCTCAGCTTCATTATCAAGTATATAATAATGCCTAGTGTACCTCGTCGCTACCGCTCCTCGGGCTTTATAATTTCTCTTGAGAACCTTTCCATTTGTACCCTAAAGGTAACCTACCCTTATCATGAGTACACTTTGTTTTTTTGAATTAGAATTAGCGACTACTAGGTCTCCGATCTTACCCTACCTAATTTGTTTTTTTGCATTAGAATTAGCAACTACAACTACTAGGTTTCCGAGTTTTATCTCTTACTTATGAGTACACTTACTCTTACTAACTTACTCTTACTAACTTCATATTTATTACTTGAGAAACCTACTGGTAACCTACCCTTTGTACCTACCGGTACCCTACTCAAATTATTGTACTTTATTATAATAAGGCGTTGAGGTCTGGTACTCTAGTGAATATGTGTATTGCTTGAGGCGCATATATAATGCATAAAGGTAAGATCCGTAACTAATTCATATTGCTCTGGCTGTAGGTTAAAGCACGACGTGAAGGTCCAGCACCACATCATATTCCTAATCTGTCTGTAGGTTCGATCGCATATATAATCAATCAAGTCAAGTAAGGCCCGATACTAATCAATCTTCATCTGCAGAACACTTGGATGAATCAAGTGCTTAGGAGCTACAACTAGATAGACCCGGCATGGCGTGACACAACCCCTTCAGTGTTACCATACCACCTACCACTAGATCCCTATACCACTTTATTATGAATGCACTTCATGTAGTTATCGAGTCGGGACTGTAACCCCTCGTATCAGGACCGGATTTTACAACCGAACCCTAGGACGATGGAAGAGTTATGCCTTTCCCATTCCACCAGGAAGATCAGTAGAGTATGGCCCGTTTATAGAACCCTTTACTTACGAGCATCCACCTAGTTATCCGACTTTACCTTACTACTGCCGAAATCCTAGGACGATGGAGTTATGCGCATTGAGTTACCCATTACCTTCTTCTCTTAGAAGGAATGGATTGATGGATATAGATACCTTACCCCTTACTTATGTCCCTTACTACCTGCCCACCTGAAGACCTAGCACCTTAACTATATCACTTGGATTAATGAGGCGGGCGCTTCAGAGAGAGGTATCAATATTTACCACCCTTATAGTATACAGGCAGAATTGCATTGCATGGAGATGGCATGAAATCACCTTACCCTTTGATTTACTGCCCTAGTCGAGGGAGTCATGCCCCCCCATGACCTGATCTTAGAAGCACCAGCATATTAGATTACCCTTACCTTTATCCCTTCATCCTAGGAGCATGGAGTTCTCCCTAACCCATTGATGAAGCCAGGAATACTAAAGTAGGCAGGCATGGCATGCTATAAACGATGGCGGCCCGGGGGTCGAGCGTTCGTTACTCACCCTCACATATTTGAATAGTGAGTGACTCCGTCCCTTTAAGGGGCGTCGAGACTGTTAAGAGAGAGGAGAGGAAAGAGGTTCACCATAATGGGGAGCTTTTACAGCCCGGCCTCCGTAAGAGCTTGGATTGCTAGGTAGGCCGTAGTTAGTTATATGAGCATGTGGTAGTTGCGGTAGAGATAGAGATGTGCACCTCGGCGAGATGGCGTAATGACATATATAATGATAGTGATTTCCTAGCTAGAGAGTTCGATCGAGAGAGCGTGAATGCATATATTATATATGTTATTATGCCATGAATGATAGAATCGATTTCTCCCAAAAGAGAGTTGTTCGTCTCCTACACGTTACCTACTTTTAGTCGAGAGTTCGTGGCCCTCACCCTCACCCTATATTTCTTCCCAGCCTGAGCTAGTAAGGTCCAATAAGGCCCTTCTCTTTCTTCCCCTCAAAGTGCCCTTATTCGTTCTAAACTTCCATCCAGGCAAGTTCTGAAACCGCCACTTATTTCCAGATGGCATGTGTTGCAACTAATTGCAATTAGCTTTGTAATCACAACACGTAGCTACTCTGTCGGAAACCCTTCGGTCGAGTGTCTCAAACCAATACAATGGGTTATAATGGAACTAGTGAGTATGCTGGTGCTGATCCAACTGCGGGTTTAGTCACGTCACTATACAATAATATGGGATAGATGCCAGGCATTTGACGAAACACCGGAATAGGCAGACAGAGTGAGTACTGCAACCTTGATGCCCTGCTATCCCAACATGTTGCAAATGGTACTTACGACGAAGCGCTTCGTGGGTGGATCGAGCGATATACCTTAGACAACTAAGGTCCTTCCCTGAACATATCGAACTTCCCCTTTGCCAGGAGCTTTCTCAATATATCTACAACCTGCTGATCTGTAGGAATGTACTGAAGAACCACTGCTCCCTTTTAGACCCTGTCTCTGATGAAGTGGTACCTGATATCAATATGCCAGGAACAATCATGGAACACTGGATTCTCAGAGAGTTTGAGACAACTATGATTGTCACAGTCAATCACGGTAGTGTCCAAAGTCTTATCTGTAAACTCTGCTAATAGCTTGTGAAGCCATCTGGCTTATAAACTAGTAGAGCTGGCTGCCATGTACTCTGCCTCTGCTGAGCTAAGTGTAACTGAAGCCTGCTTCCTGCTAAACCAGGAAACCAGACATGAACCCAAACTGAAGCAACACCCTGAAGTGCTCCTCCTGTCAGTAGCACTACCTGCCCAATCATAATCTGTAAACCCATGCAGCACCAACTCTCCATCACCAACATACCTAAGACAACAATGCATTGTGCCCTTCAAGTATCAGCGCACATGTTTTGCAGCAACCCAATGAACCTACCTGGGCTCCACCATATACTGGCTCAAGGTGTTCACTGCAAAAAAAGAGAAGGTCTGGTATTTACCAGATACATGAGGGAACTTCTCAACTGCCTGTACACAGATGGATCAATCAAATCTGAATATGAATAAGCAAATGACTTCCTATTTTCTACCATAGAAGTAGCCATGGGCTTACAGTCCATCATCTTCAATATCTTAAGAATCTTAACTACATACTGACCCTGTCCGAGTAAGACCTCACCTAGACTCTGCCACACCTCTAGACCTAATCAATAGTGCATCAAGCCAATGTCCTTCTCGTAAAGCCTAAGGTTCCTCATAAGAGGTTTTATGGAGTACGTATCGCCATGTTTAGCATAAAATTTCATGAAAAGGAGACCATCGAAGCGGGATAAGTTATGGAAATAAACCATTAGAATATTCTATTTCTCCGCTACCCTTGCTAAACGCTCGAGAAAATCATACAACATTTTATTACTCCTGTCTTCAAATGAAGGTAGGACCGATAAGGGCATTACCGATACCCCTTGCCCAGTTCAATGTGTTCGCTTTTACGTGCCCAGGAGGTTAGGTTATTAGACCCCACCAGTTGCAATACCCCGTGACCTGGAGGGAGATAGTTGTCCATGTGTGAACAGTTCGACGTGACCAGTTGTAGATCCCCCGTACACCAAAGAAGGTGTTCGTGCTTTATAAGTAACAGTATGTGAAGAGGATAGGGAAGTTATACGTGCCTTGTTCTTGGTCAAACATCCCAGGAAGCAGGTGATGATTCTAAGCGTGTTACCTTTTCTCGATAACATTTGCCCAGTGAGTCAGTGAGGGGCATTCCCGATAGCCCGTGCCCTGGAATGAGGTGGTGGTGATCCTACTACGTGTGTTACCATCTCGACGTTAACAGGAAGTAGGTTGTCAACGAGTTTCAGATACACGGGATATAGAAGAACAAACAGTTTATTGCTTGCTTTCTTAATGCAGCACATGACACAAGGATCAATGAAACGGGTAATAGCTGCTTCAGAGCTTCATTACACAAATGAGGTTACTTGATGATGATGTTACTCGATGAGGGATTATGATCGCTACCACTTGCCCATAGATAGCCGCTGTCAATACAGGTGTTGATTCACTTTATGCCAGTCATTGCTGGGATACTAAGCTACTTGGATCGGTTGGGCTTATTGCATTGGTTACTTTACTTGGATAATCAGCTTGGCTTCCGGTTATAGAAAACATACTCATTCCACATTGGGACCTTAACCAAAAGCTGGGGTACCTACCTGCTGATTGATCTCTCTTCCTGCCTGCCCTTAACAACCCATTTATTCAGTCAGAAAATAATACTTAGTGGGTGGCTAAGACAATATCTTTCTTGTGGGGCCAGACTTCACCTGGTCAACCCATTTTATCTACATTACAATGGCATTCTACAAACTTTAGATTCCTCTTTTAGTATGTTAGTCCTTTGCAAACACCTTTACGATTTACCTGGCATAGGCTCACTTACCTTAAATTACTTATCACGGGCTGGCTTCCCATAGAGCAGAGCTTTTCCACCGGCTTCCAGCCAGACAGCATTCACAGGCAGACCTGGAATCACACTTGCTTTCAGATGCTGCTGGGTACCACGTATTACCTATTGGTATGGCCGAGCCTCAGGATACAATTCAGAAATTAGAACCCACTGGCTAGGAAAGAATAGACTGACCTTTATAGAAGGCAAGGGGGCCAACAGACATGTAACCAGGACGGGGCCTATACAGAACACTGAGTTCCTACATGAATGCTATGAGAATGCTTACTTACAATGCACCTGTTGAGGATCATCGAACAACAGACACATGGCCTGGGTTCATTCACGCTAGGAAGGTTGTGCCCGTAAGGGAGGTGGGTTGGACTTGCCCAGAGAGATCTCGATTGATAGCTAACATATTCGAGATGGGTTCCAACAGACTAGGTCGATATGGGTTACCATGGACAGACGACTAAGGACTAACCGACCCCACTGGGAGACCTGAACATAGCACCCATACCTACTCGACGGATGATGCACCTGTCAAGCTTTATTGACATACACATAGGGAGGGACATTCATGCTAGGAAAGTCATGCCAACCAGGGAAGTGGGTTGAGCTTGGATAGATCTTAATTGAGTCGTTGATCAATACCGAATGTCTTCTGAGAGGAGGGACCATTGAACAGTCTTACGGGTGGCCCGGGTGCAAGGCTATTATTTCATATTGGATGAGAATAGGATCAACCGTTATCAGGAGAATGCGGGTTACACTAAGTTACTAAGATGGGAATCGATCCATTCAAGTCCGCTTTCTTTGTATACGTAATTATCTCTCTCAACTTTAGTGTCATTCTCAATATGTCTTTTTAGTCAATTGGTTACCCTTTCCCTCATCCCTATTTGGATATCAGATTCTGTAAGGAGAAGGAATATGAAGTGAGTCAATTTTGTTGTCCCTCTCATTTTAGTCAGGCGTCCTTATCGTTATAGTGCTTCTGAGGAAATCACTTGGGAATCAAAGGTATTCGGAAACACAAAATTTAGGCAGTATGGCCTTCGGTTAAGGTCAATTCAGTTAAGATGTGAAATCCTCCTCTTCATATTCGGGATCCTTGGCGGATGACTACCATTGTCTGCGGCTACTGCTGTTGTTGACCCTCTCTTCTCTGGAATCTGTTCCCCTTTTGCCTTAGCTGGAGCCCGGTTGTTTTTATTGTTATCCACCACATCCTGACTTGGATTTATCGCTGCCAGGCTGGTCTTATTCACCACCACTGCCTTCGCTGTCTGCTTCCGGTTCTAAACTCCTTCCTATACTCCAGAGCCTTAAAGCACTTTGACCTTTGAAGCTGACTGAGTTTCGTGGTAGGGTTGAAGTTTTCCCTATCCAGAGTTATAGAGACTCCCTTCCTTACCAGGCTTTGATGTGCCTACTAAAAGGGAGAGAGAAGAGCCCCCATTCGACCCTATCCTTGACTTAGCATACCGTTGGTTGTGGGTTCTCAACGTTCTTCCTTTCTCAGATTCACGGCCCTCGGTCGGGTTGGAGGGTGACGTGCTCAGATAGGTTATGGAGAGATATATGGTTGAGAGAGATGAACTAGAGAATGGAGTTGTATTAGTGGGTGCTAATAGGAGGATTGAGATTGTCCTATCGATTAATTATTAAGCAAAGATCCGACATAGTCTCCGGTCAGGTTCGCTTCCCGACCTCCTCCTTTCGCAGCAACTTCATTTCACCCTCTCGCGCCTAATGCGCTTTGAGGTCTTTTGGGTTCGCCTGCGTTATCCTTCAAGCTTCATGGAGCGTGGAGCATGGAGATCGCATCTTTTTTGATGTCGATTCTGGCCAACGGAAAGAAAGGAGTTATAGCTATTCGAACCGAGGGAGCTACCTATGGGATATAGTAGAACTTACAGTTGGATATATCGCAGATTGAAGTGCAGAGCCTATTACTGTAGAGAGTGCATATCCATAGTGAGCAGTCCCTGTTTTTTTGGTTTACTCAGCAGAGTCCGGTACAGCTAAGCCAGAAAGCTCAGAAGTAGTTTCAGTTCCAGATCGATACCCAGTTACTACGGATCCTTTACCTGCAAAGGCACACACAAGTTGGGGTATAGACAATAGCTACACTAGCAGAAGTATACCCAGATCAGTAGCACCAATAACAGCAATAGACCCATACTCACACCGGCGAGCCCATTCAAAAGAAAGGGACTTAGAGGCTTAGGTGGGACAGAGAGCGTAGAGGGAGAATCGGTCAGTTAGAGCGACAGCTTAGGGAGGGAAGGGACCACTTAAGAATCGGGGCGAGAAATACACTCATTCATTAGGAGGTGCTTCTTTTGATTTCTTGCATTGAGGA
>APFE030548003.1:1036-12419 GCA_000404065.3 Pinus taeda
GTAATTCAAATTTAACATCTAATTTAATCAAAGATGTCTCTTTTATGTTCAGGGCTATAAGGAGGTGTGAGAAAGCTTTCTTCTTTCCCTTTTCCTTTTGAGTGGTCATGGAGGAGAGATTCTTCTTCTCCTTTATCTTGTTTGGAGCCTGATGAATCCTCATCTTTATGTATCCTAAAGTCCTTATACATTTCCTCTACCATGGACCTCATGGCCAGGAAACTATCTATAAATTGAGGGTCTGGCCCCAAGGGACTTTCTTCTGACATTTTCTTCCGAGGATAGACTCTTCCAATCTTCGAGTTAGTTTTGACCAGCTCTCCTTCTCCTAATTTAAGCTTTGATCTAGTTAGCATTCAACAGCAAAATCCAGAACAAGCTTGTCTAACCTTAAACAACCTAGGAGCTCTGATACCACTTGATCTGAAAATCACTCGTGAATGATCTCAGTTAATTAATGAAGGTATTACAGACTCATATGCTGGGGTGTGTCTATGTTATTTTAAGTAACAGATTGATAAGATTGTGAAATACACAGGCACTTGAAACAGTAAGAGAAACACAGTTATTAAACACAGAACACAACAAATTTAATAAGGAGTTCGCCCAATCCTCCCAGGCTACGTCCCATGGTCTAGCTTCAGTGGTGGTCTTTTCTATTATGTCTTAAAGCAGAGATTTTACAATAAGGAGCTCAATTTGAGTCTCACTTAACAGATGATGATCAGTAGGGCGGTACTTGGATCCCCCAAGCCTCTAGAGTACAAACGCCCCCTCACTTAATCTCAACCTTGACTGGTCTCAGTGGTATGAGTCCAATTTGGTACTCAATAGATGACAGGTCTACAGAGAGGAGTTGCTTGAACCTCTCAAGCCTTCACTAGAGTTCACAGACTCTCAGACTCTCTATGTTATGTCTGCTCGATGTTGCCTTTGCTCTGCAGGTCAACTCGGCTTCTCTGTTCTCTGCAATTCACTTCCTTCTCTACTTCTGTTTCCCCTGTTCTTTGTTTGTTCGTGGCTTAAAGCTAATCTACTCCCTGATTGTTCGTTTCCTCTTCCCGTCTCTCTGGATCGCCTGCCTTTGTCTGTTGGAATTCCCCTACTCTGCATCATCATCACTATGTAATGCTGCACAGAGAGGTGGCCACTTCTCGCCTTATGGACTGTGTGTCAGTTTTCCTTTGAACGGTCGTTATTTCCATTACTCCAAGATTTTCCCGCGAAACTGATTCTTCTGCCAGCTCATCGGTCATGCCGGACCTCAAATCTTTATGTGCCTCAATCTATTCCCCCGTCGAATCCGGTCATCCATTGGGTTAATTCTCCACCGTTGATTTGGAGCCTCCAGATCCTACGGTCTTCGTTTATATTGCACGGGTAAGTTTCTCGACCATTACTCACATGATGTAAGTTGTTTTCTCTCTCATCCACTGGACACACGTCGCCCGGTGTATGGTATCATGCTGAACTCGACCAAACCTGCTTATCGCTCGAAGTGCACGCGATATCCTGTCGGTTTTGGGCGTCAAACCTGCCTTCTGACGTTTTTTCACACGGTTTCCTGTTTTCCCTCATGACTGAGTGCTCGGGGCCTTCCTTCTCTGAGGGTTTTGTCCTGCGATACGCAATTTGCGCTAATCGTGTATTAGAAACTGCCTCTGTTTCTGCATCTGGGATTCTGATTTCCAATTTGCGTCCACGCGTGGTCTCCATGGGCCAACAGTCAGCGCGCTTTGACCGAGGGTCCTCGTTGTTCCATTATGGCCACAATTGCCATTATCCAGAGGTCATTTCTGATAAGCCTATTATTCAAAATATTTTGAAGCCTGACATAATTTGAAATAGTCATGAAAATGTTTAAGGATCCAATTCGGATCACTAGTAGTACCAGGATTTGCTTGGATAAACTCATTGTTGAACCTACGTCAGGCCCCATGTAGCCAACAAGTGTTTACCCCTAACCGTCAGGATTATACCGCACATATGTGCACCCAACAGTTACAGTAATGCTAATAGCTACCTCTGATGGTCAGCCTGGCAGAGCAGCTAAAGTTTAGTGGATATGCTAAGTTTAGTTGGAGTCAGGTGCAATCACCAATATTGGTGGAGATATTGCATAAAAGCACTCAAAGAGTAGTTTTAATGTAGAGAAGTAAGAGTCTAGAGAGAGACAGAGGCAGAGCTCGAGAGTTAGAGAAACTCAGAGAGAGTCGAACAAGACACTTGCTAGACTAATTAGAGCCTTTTGAAGTTGATGGAATAGTCCATAAAATCTGAAGAAGTCATCTTCATGGAGAATTTCATCCAAGAAGGTTGATTCTGGAGTTCAGAGCCACCAGAGGTTGGAGGCAGTTGCAGGAGTTACCAGTACTCATTCTCAGTGATCCAATAGTCAATTCTGATTTTAAAGGACCTTCTGAATCCATTATAGGGATTTGCAGAAGCATCTGAAGAATTCTAAGAGCCAAGAAGCTACAGGGAAGTTTCAGGCAGCAAATGATCAATATGTTGTAGGCGTCTGATATGTGTTGGAGATAGAAGAAGAAGTTCCAAAGATAGTTAAAGAATTCTGATGGAGTTAGGAAGCTCAAGTCAGCTCGGAGCATTGATTGAAGGAATCAAGTCCAAGGAAGCTTATATACGTTTGCAGAGTGAGGAGAACGAGGGATATAGATGGTATTCTAAGCCCGTTAGTTCAATCCAGTAACCTTTGGAGTTAAGTGTGGAACTTGTAAAAGAAGCTTTACCATAATCCCAAAGAGCCAAGTCAAGTTGACAAAAGCTCAAGGAGATGTAGCCCATGATATTAGGGTGAACTACTAGATTATATTGTTGTTATGTGTGGATGTTTTATTACTGCACTAACTATTATATGTGTTTAATATCAGCATGAACAAATAAGCAATTAATTGTTAAAACAAAGACATGCACCTATTTCAAGTACTTAATTCCGCAATTGTCAACATAAGCTAGATCATATATTTGTTAAGCTTTGGAGTGGGAGGTTCTTGTAAGTACAACAAGATGTTTAAACCCCCATTTTAGATCAATTGGATTCAAAACAATGAGCACTACGATCTGGTGCTAGTTTCAGACAATTTCAAGATCTTTCATATTTGAGCATTTTTCTAGTCCCCTGATCATTGCTACTCATTGGTTCAATTCTTTTTGATTCCCTTGGTGCAAGGCCTCATAGTTAGGGCCAATGATTTACTTGGTTTACCGTCCATGAAATTTTGGGATGTACTCAAGGTTTCTTATGCTTTCATTCCAAGTATATATATATATATGGTGAATGTGGAAAAGTACTCAGGTTTCTCATGCTTTTTTTTTTGTAAACATGGCAGTACTTTCTATGTACTTTTTTTCAAAAATTTACAGTCAAATCCTTCGATCAGTCACCTGCCCGAAGGAAACCAGGTGACCATCAGTTAGCATTGTATCCACTCCAAAATTTAAATAATTTCATCAAAGCCATTTTGTCATTGCTATCTATTACACAAGTTCTTATCTTTCGCATTTCAAACAAAAACATTCTAAAACCAAAGATAAATAAACTAATCCTGATCCGAGGAAGCTATCTAAACTATCGTCTTTGCTTTCAGATTCAGCACCTTCCCATCAAGATTCTACAACTTCACCCCTGGGCCTAGGAGCTCTCGTCCCTGTTGGAACATTTTTCAATTTATCTCTAACAGTGTCTGCTCTATTCTGCCCAAGGCTAGATTGTTCTTGTAAGTTTGAATCTGAATTGTTGCCAGTTCTTTCATTATTTCCCCCCGAACTGGGCCTGTTCCTTGTTTCTTTCCTGCCTGTTCAACACTTCCCCTGCCATATGTTCCTGGTGCAGGGTCATGGTGCGGGCTACAATGTGTTTCATTATCCAATATTGTTGCATAGTCCTGTTAAAAAGAGAAAGCCGGCTATTTGTCGTACCTGGGTCCTGTAGCATTTCTACCCATTCATTCATGGGGAAGTCTCGACCTCTCAAGTTATTTCTCATATCTTTTTCCCAACCCCATATTTGATCTCTGGCCTCCTTCAGATTTGCCTCCATGTAGGCATCGATTATTCTCTTCATCTGCTCGTCGTGAGGTTTCCTTCCTTGTTTCTTCCCTGTATCTCTCGTTCCTTCCTATTTTTTTAACGTTCCTCTGGTTGCATCTGGGTGCCATGTTTTGTCTTGTCTGCACCTTGGTACTCTTATCCTTAGAGTGCTCTATCTGGAATGCAGTTGTGCCCTTACCAGTGATCAGACCTAGCACATGGTAAACACAGTTGTCAGTTTTGTCCATGGAGGTTATAAAAATGAAAGGATTAGGTCATGGTGCTGCTTTTGTTGTTTCTTTCTCTATGATGCAGCACTACGGCCTCTCGAAATCTTATAGGTTCAGAGCCTCCATCACAGTTAGAAATATTTTTTTGGGTCGAATGCTTTGTATTTCTTTCAAGGTCACTCCTTTCTCTCTTAGGCCTGCCTACCCCTTTCCCAGATTTGGGTTTCATAGGTCTAGATTCACCCTCACTGTTCTTTTCAGAATCTCCTCTCCCTGTGAGGTGCTCCTGCTTCCTCCCTCGAGTTTTCCATGCTTTCCTTTCCTTCCTGCCAGGGTTCGTCTCTTCAGGCTGAGTCTCAGGGCTGGAATCACCCGACACATCAATTCTGATACAGGGATCCTAGATGTATGGGTCCTCCATTTCCTGTCTCCCCCTCACATTGCATATTAGCTCTCCCTTCCCATCCATAGCCCCCAAGGAATCTTCCCTTTTTCCAACTGTCTTATCTCTATACATGCTTCGGAGATTCAGAGGATCATCCCTATCTACCATTAGGCCTACTCTATCCTTCAAACTAAATATTGTTTCGAAGGATGGGGAGGAAAATTTTACATACCCATCTACCTAGTTGCACTGTTCTATCTCCTGCAGCTTTCTATTGTGAGCAGCACATTCTTTCTCACCACCTTTCTTCTTTTGCGTTCACATGCATAATGCATGGTTTCCCTCTGCCTCTACTCCTTTAACTTTCTCCTGTCTTAATTCTACCACCAGCTGTCCATTTTTACTTCCTTCCTTGGCTCACCTTCCTTCCCACTTGCCTTGGGATGATACCCATCTATCTTGCCCTCCGTCCTTCATTTATGTCTTTCTTCTCCCAGCTACTCTTGTCATCCGCTTGCTGACTCCACGCTACCATTTGGCATCCACTTGTTGCCTCTTCTCGGTCTTGGTGTCCTGCCCTCCCTTCCTCCATACCTTTCCATTTCTGCCGCCACTCCTCTCGGGTCTATCCTTTCTCTACCCGCTTCCGTCATCTGATTCATCTCTGTCCTCTCCTCCATCCTTTTTTGTTCCAGGAGTGATCTATTATGTCTTTCTTGCACCTGTCTTTGTCGTTTTTCCCTTCCATTAGCAGCACCTGAATTCGCTAGATGCTTGTTATGTCGCCTATCTTCTTCAACTGCCTATATTATTTGTTTCATTTCCTCATTCTGGCTAAGCTCTTCCCCTCCCGCATCTAGTTTTTTCTCTTGGTTGTGGCATCCCCAGTTCGCAAGGAGGTCCACCGACGCATTTCCTTTCCTTTTCACATGGGATGGTATGGTGTGTGCAATCTTCTGTAATTATTGTTGTAATTCTGTTATTACCCGGGTCATCCTCCATCTTTTGCTCAGCTTTTCAGCTGTTGCTACCTGCTGTAGATGTTTCATTGTTTCTATTACTAGCATGAAGTCGCCTTCTATCTGCATTCTTTGGTATCCTTCTCTTATCACTATCTCTAGTCCCCTGTTTAGCGCGTGGTATTCTGCTTCATTATTCGTGGTGATGCCGCAGTCCATTGCATATGCCCATTTGATTTTCCCTTCCTCGTCTCTGAATATCCCTCCTATGCCAGCCTCCCCTAGGTTGCCTTTGGTCGCCCCGTCAAAATTTAGTTTTATGAATCCTTGTGGCGGGTTTCTATATCTTTCTTTAGCTCTTACCTTGCCTGCATCATTTTCTTTCCCTATCCTATTTGTGTTTTTTACTTTGATTTCTAGTTGGTTCATGATGCGGGTCTCCACTCCTTCTGTCTTCCAGTCATCCTCTTTCCAATTTTCCATATTTAATGTTTCTCTTATGTTTTTCATGATTTGGGTCCACAATTCTCCTTTGTCTTTTTCATCTTCACTGAAGATTACCCTATTTCTTACCTTCTAAAGGTTCCACAGGAGAAACCCAATTGACAGATTCCATGCATGGTTCAGGATTATGTTGCAGTAAGGCTTACTGCTCCACTTCTCTATTGTTGTTTTTATGCTCCCTATATTCCTCAAAAATTTGTTGGTGTTTTTGCCATAGGTTGTTACTTACACTGCAGGAGTTTGTGACGTGCTCCATGGTTTTGTCTTGTTGTTAGCACAATGCACATCGCGAGGACCCATGCATCCCTTTCCTTCTTAATTGGTCCCAAGTCAAGGTGCGTCCATGCATCACTGTCCAGGTAAAAAATGCCACTTTTGGCCAAGTTTTTGACTGTCATATTCTTTTCCCTTTTTTGTACCTGCGTTTCCACCTCCTCCTATATTTATATGGTAACCTTCTGAGATTGTGAACATGCCTTTTATGCATTTACCCCATCTTAGTAGATATGTTCCTTCTTTAATTGCAATTTTCCTGGTTGCCATTTCTTTTTGATAAATTATCCATTGTTCAGTTTATGGGGCTTTGGGCCAGTTGCTCTTCATCTTCCATTTTCTCTAGTAACTATTTTGTTCCACTTCCCAATAGTTTCTTACTGCATCTTCAACTATTTGGGTTGTGTATTGATGGATTTCTTTGAGCTAGAGTTCTTGTCTCAAGATTCCTCTCTGTTGCCATGCCTCCTACCAAAAGCATGCTTTATCCCCCTCTCGAATTTCCCAGAAGCTGTTGTCTCTTATCAAGGCTCTGTTCATACTTGCCAGGTGCCAAACGGCTGAGCCTTTCCTTTTTGCTAGTGTTTGGAGTTTTCCTTCCGAAGTCCTTGCTATCTCATATTTCTTTTCCCAAAGTTGTTTCCATAGGTCATTCCTTCCTTGAACCCATCTCCACCATAATTTTTCCCCCATGACTTGGTTTAATATGTAGGGGTCTCTTAATCCTAGGCCTCCCTCATTGACGAACTTTCTTAACCAGGTCCATGAAGGTAAAGCCAACTTTTTTTTATTTATTTGACACTTGCCACAGAAAATCTTTGAAGAGTTGCACCATTTTCTGACATATGGTTTTGGGGATCGCTTGACTAGCCATCTGATAGATTGGCATAGCTTGAAGAACAAACTTCAGGAGTATAAGGCAGCTCGCGGTATTGAGCGTTCTAAACGTCCAATTGTCCATTCTTTTTTGAATTTTCCTTATCAATCCTTTCCAATTCATTATTTTGTTCTGTTGATCACTCAGTTGTACTCCTAAGTATTTAGTTGGAAACTGTCCTATTTTGAACCCCATTGTTCTTGTTAGGAAAGCCTGGCTCACCCTTGGAGTATTAAAGAAGAATATTTCAGTTTTCTCCTTATTCCCCTCTGTTCCTGAGGCTTTTGTGAATTCTGTAAGGATCTCCTCTAATTTTTTTGCTTCATTGAGATTTTCTTGGTTATACATCATTACATCATCCACGAACTGTTGAAATGTGATGGTTAATTCATCCCCCCATAATTTCAGCC
The DNA here is from genome assembly GCA_000404065.3 of Pinus taeda. Lineage (NCBI taxonomy): Eukaryota > Viridiplantae > Streptophyta > Pinopsida > Pinales > Pinaceae > Pinus > Pinus taeda. Next base: position 8,725 of record APFE030548003.1, read on the forward strand.
CTTTAAATTCCCCTCTTCTTACTTTTGCATTTATTAAATAGCCTAAACCATCCACTACTAAAATGAATAGGAATGGTGAAAGTGGATCTCCCTGTCTTAGGCCACGGGATGGTTTAAAAGTTTCTGTAGGGGTCCCATTTAGCAAGATTGACATACTTGGAGTGGATATCATGGACATTATCCATGCTATCCATCTTTCATCAAATCCATATGCTTGTAGAATTTTTTTGAGATATTGCCAGCTGAGTTTATCATAGGCTTTTGTTAAGTCCAGTTTAACCATCATTCCTTTATTTCTCGTCCTCTTTAAGGAATGAATCACCTCTTGAGCGATGACAATCCCATCCACGATCGGTCTTCCTTTCACAAACCTTGTTTGTTCTTTTGCTATCAATTATGGGAGTAGAGGTTGTAATCTTTTTACCAATGAATTTTATAGATTACATTACAAAGAGCTATTGGCTTGAAGCTATGAGGTTCTTCAGCCTGTTCTAATTTTGGTAGTAATGTCAGAAAGGTAGCATTCCATGTTGGATGCATTCTTTTATTGCTTCTTGATTCTTCTACTGCACTAACAATGTCTTTTTTCATAAAACTCCATGTTGCTTGAAAGAACTCTGCTGTGAATCCATCCAGGCCAGGAGCTTTATTTTTCGCCATTGTCTTTACTACTTCCTCTACCTCTTTCTCTGTAATTACCCTTAGGAGAGCCAGGTTTTGTTCCCTGTTTACCTTTTTTGGGATGTATTGACTTATCTTTGCTATCTCCTCTTCTCTGTTACTTTATGGCTCTGTCAATATGCCCTTGAAATGTTGGATTAGGAGATTTTCCATTTCCTCTGTCTAGATTACCCTATTACCTTGTTTGCTTTTTAGGGAGAAAAATCTATTCTGCTGCCTATGTTGCTGCATCGCTCCATGGAAAAATTTTGTGTTTCATTCTCCCTCTTTTAGCCACTGTACCCTTGACTTTTGACACCATAGGATTTCCTCATGTTTTCTTCTTTCTTCCAATCTGATTAACACCCCTCCTTCTTCCTACGCAAGCTCCTCTGTTCTCCCTTCTTTTATTGTTTTTTGTTGTATCCTTTTAATTGCTATTTGGAGCTGTTCCTTGTCTTTATGTATGTTGCCAAATTCTTCTTTGTTCCAAGTCTTAAGTTTGCTTTTCAACTCCTTAAGTCTCAGTTGGAGCGATTGAATCTTATTTTTGCCTTGTATTTCCTCTTTACTGTTCTACCACCAGTTTTCCATCTTTTCTATGAGTGTTGGGTCTCTTAGCCAGAAGGCTTCAAACCTGAAAGGTTTGTGCTGGTTTTGATTGTTCATGGCAATTTCAAGTTTTATTGGCCAGTGGTCTGATCCTTGGCAAGGTAAGATTGTTTCTTCATAGAATAGATCTTTCCCAATCAAGTGTTCTGTTGCTAAGAACCTGTCCGATCTAGAGGCTATCTACCTGTTGCCTCCTCTTCTATTATTCCAAGTGTATTTTCCGTTGATAGTATTTATGTCAATCAATTGAAGGGTTGTTTGGGTCTCCCTAAATCTCTCCATGTCTGCATCCTCCAGTTGCAATCCTCCTTTCTTTTCTATTGTGGTTGTGATCATATTAAAATCTCCTGCTATCACCCATAGGTTTTATGTGTGCAGGTTACTCAGTCGAAGCATTTGGGTTAAGAAGGCTTCTCTTTCTATCGGAATGTGAGGTCCCTACACCGCTGATACAAGGAACCAGTCTTTATGCCCTATCATTATGAATCTCCCTGAGAGAATCCTTCTCATTCCTATCCATAAGTTGACCACTACTTCTGCTGGATTCCATAAGATTGCAATACCCCCTGTACTCCCTTTTGAATCTAGTGTCATACTTTCATAAGAGGGATTGACTTTTTTAGAATTTCCTCCATTTTCGCCCCCGTTATTTTTGTTTCTTGAAGCAGCATAATTTGAGGTTTTTCTTTTTTGATCCTCTGCCAGGTACCTTTGCTTACCCTTACTATTAAGCCCTCTTATATTCCATGATGTAATAATCATTGGGAAGGTTGGTTTGTTTGTTGGAAGACCGCTGAAAGCAGCACTACTCTTTCTGTCTTGACTAGCATTTCTCCCATGACTTGAATTGATTCTTGTAAGTTCTTTCAACCTCGTTTTTTCCCTCCTTTCCCTTTGTTTTGATGTTCCTAGCTATTGTCATGTGGTGTTCCTAACTGTTCATCCATCCCTGTAGTTCTATGCTCCCGTTTTTCTTTGTATTTTTGGAATATCTCTTTGTATAATTTCTTATCTTCTTTTGGGATAAACTGCTCATCCAGGTTTCGCCACTTATCCAGAAGGTTTCTCAAAATTTCCTCTTCTATTGTGGGATTGTCCCCTTTGTTTGTGTCGACTTCCATTACTTCATTCTCATGGTGTTCCTCCTTTTCTGTTCTCCCCTTTTCCTCTATTTCACCTTTATCTTTCTGCTTGTTGCTGTTGACATCTTGATTTGTTCTATCTTCCTGATCTGGTTCCTCTTGGTAGTCCATACCTCGAGTTTCTTCTTCTCCTTCTTCTGTTTGTAATATTTCAAACCTATTTGTCTCTTTTCCTTTGGTTTGTTGTTCTTTCCTTTCATCCTTCGGGGTTTCTCTAGTAGGTCGTTTCTTAGTTTTTATTTCTTGAAATCCCTCATTATCCTCGGTGGTTTTCCTCTGTAGCTTAGTTTTTCTTTCCTCTTCCTCTGCATTTAAGGGGAATTCCTTGAAAAGGTCCATATTCATGGCATTTTCTGCATCTAAAAGGAATGTGTTCATAGTCCAACGCCTGCTGCCAGACCTCCTCATGATATTCTAGTTCGACTGCACCTAGTATTGGGTTTGCAATGTTCATATAAACACATATTCTTGCATACAAGGTGTATCTTCCTCTTTTAGTTGATTCTGCTATCTTTCAAAGCTGCCTATGGTATTCCCTATCCCTTCAAGTATCTCTAGGTCCCAGAAATCCATAGGCAGTCCAAACAGTCTAACCCATATAGGTGTTGCTAGGAATTTTTCTTTATCCGGGTTATAACATTCCTCCCAATACCTCATAAATAAACCTGCATTGTTATGGAAATATGGGCCATTTTCAAAGACTTTTTCTTTTTATTGCAGGTTTGAGAAGATTATCGTAAAGAATCCTTGTGTGCTTAGCTTCAGTTTAATGTGGCCGTGTGGCTGCCATTTCTGCTGGATCCATCTTGTCAGTTCTTTCTCTGAGGGCCAGACTCCAATGAACTTGCAGATCAGTGTGTGGTCTTTCATATAACTTCTATACCTTTCCAGTTTGTTCATTGGAATGACAAACCTTGGTTTCTTCGCTGCGGAGGGAAGACATTTTTCTTTACTTCCTGCTTGCCAGCGGGCTCCTAGGACTGGTCTCGGTGTCCTTTGTTCAGCCTCCTTTGTTGTTACTCATTCCTTCTCCCATTGTTGTGTCTTTGTAGGAGGGGATCTCTCCCCTCCTAGTCTCTTCTGCCATATCTGAGCCGCCAGTCCACTTCTTTTCGTGTCAATCCGCTTGTTTTCGAGGTGTTCTGCGCCGCCTACCTCATGGCCGCAAGGTCATTAGGGTTGCAGAGCTCCAAGAATCCCTCATTGAATGTATAGTCTAAGTGAAAATTCCAGGTTTCTCATGCTTTAATTCCAAGTAAAAAGGAAAAAAAAAAATTATAT
>APFE030548006.1:0-57500 GCA_000404065.3 Pinus taeda
GGGGAGAGGAAGGAATTAGAGGCGCTAAAGCAAAGTTCCAGGTATCCACAATAAAGGGATATTGAAAAAATAGATGCTTGATAGTTTCGTCCGAATTACCACATAGCACACATCGGGAGGGGCTGCTAATTTTCCTTTTCCGTAAATTTTCTACTGTAAGGATTTTCTCATGAACCAATTCGCAACAGAATATATTAATCTTAGGAAGCCCATCACCGTTAAAATTTTTTCCCCATATTTTAGATGGGAGGGGGAAGGAGGGATTCTTGATTAAGAAAGTGTAGCCATCTTTAACAAAATATTTATCGGATTTTCCACCCATCCAAATGAGACTGTCTAGTTTTCTTGTAATGATCGGAGCAAACCCTTTTAGACTATTGATTAGGGAATTCCAATGCTTCAACAGGTGATTTAGCAAGTCCAGAGGCAACCACCTGTACCACATACCCTAATCATCCCAACAAGAAATATTTTCTAGATAAGAAAACACATGTGCAACCATCCAACCTGAGAATTCCGAATCGAGATCCGACGAGCAATCAGTCCAGAGGTGGATGCATTTCCCATTCCCTGGCTATCAACCAAGATGATTTAGAATGAGGATGATGAAAATTTGCACAAAATCCAAATTTTTGAGCCTTTATCTTCCCATAATTATCCTTATGGTCTTATGAGTCGATTTTTGTGAAAATATTTTATTGCAAAGGAATTTTTCCACCACTCATTGGAGTCCGAGAGAAGCCTCCAAACCAATTTCCCCCCAGAGCCAGATTCATAAGTTTTATATCCTTGATTGCTAATATGCCCATGTTCTTAGGTTATTTTACCAAGTTCTAGTTGACAAGATGGAATCTGTGATCATTGCCCTTGCCCCCTTGTCATAATTTTTTTTGAATTGGCTTGCTTATTTGGTGGCTAATGAATAATAGTGCTAAAAGACCGACACCCAGGTACACCAAAAGAGAAGAGATAATATATTTTATGAGGATAACTCTCCCGACCAAATTGAGCCATCTTACTCCCCAAGAATGCACTCTTTTCCTTATTTTATGTAGAACATTATCCCAATCTTCCCCAATTTCCTACTTGCGGGAGATGGGAATCCCAAGATAGTTAAAGGAGGTCCAATGAGCATCCATAGGGAAGTCCAACAAGTGAGCAATTTTCTTCACCGTCTCCGCTAGAAAATTCCAACCAATCAATTGATATTTCAGTTTGTTTATTAGTTCCCCTGAAAGGAGAAGATACCAGTCCAAAATATTTTTGAATCTTGATGCAATTGCCAAGGAGGCTCTTTCGATCAAGAGGGTGTTGTCAACAAACTAGATTGAGTTTTTTCCTGAATGTTCCTTGCTCAGCTTCTAGCATACGACTCAAGGCTTCAACCATGATAATAGAGGTGACATAGGACGACCTTGCCGAAGGCCTCTAGAGGCAGTGAAGAAAGGGGCCAGATGGCCATTAATAAATGGAGCAGTCTAAGGGGAGCCAATACAAGCGTTAATCTATAAAATGAATTCATTGCTAAAGCCTAACTTTTCCATAACAAGAAAAAGAAAGGAGTGATTTACCTGGTCGAACGCATTTTCCATATCCAATTTGATAATCATTCGAGCTTCTCCCACTTCTTTACTAGAATGCATTGCCTCTTGAGCTAGAATGATATTACCGAGAATGTTCCGATGCTGCATGAAGCCACCTTGATTCTCTCAGAAAATGGAAGGAAGCAGAGGCTTTATTTTGTTGGTGATGATTTTCGGTAAGATTTTATAAGAAGAATTGCACAACGAAATAGGTCGTAATGTAGAGAAGGAGGTGGTATTGGTCTCTTTTGGGATTAGGGCTAGAAAGGATGAATTGGTGCTTCCCTCAAGCTTCTTTTTTACTTTTTTATAATTCAAAATTTAAATATGATTCTTTTTGATGGTGTTCCATAATATTCAGTAAAAAACATAGAGAATCCATCTGGTCTTGGTGCCTTCTCAGGTTCCAAAGTCCAAATTGCACTTCAAACTTCTTCTAAAATTTCATTTGTGAGAGCATGATTGGTAGGAGGGGAGATGACTTGAGGCATTGCCTGAAGAAACTCAAAGGAACTGCCTAAAGGAATATTGTCTTTATTGAGAAGAGATTTAAAAAAGTTATAAGTCTTCATTTTAATTTCTGAAAAGGAGCTAAGTTTTTGCCTTCCCTCGGGCTTTATCTCCCTCATTCTGTTCCTATTCTCGTGGGCCATCACCTGTTTGTGGAAGAAGGAAGTGTTGGAGTTCCCTAATTTCAACTGAATACTATGAGATTTAAACCTCCACAAATTTTCTTGCCTTCTAAGGTTAAATATCTGAGAGGAAAGGTCCTTTTCCTTTTGGATATGTTTTTCTTCAATCCGGGCTTCTCCATCATATGATAATGCTCTTTTAGTTCTTGGAATTTGTCTCTGACTCTCTCCTTTTTTCCCTGGGGGTTGGTAATTCTATTTAGCCACTTCTTCAACTCTTTTTTGACATTTTTTAGCTTAGTTTCCCAGACATAACTGGGGGAGCCCTAGACTTGGCAGGACCAGATCTGCCTTACCATATTCTAACCTATTTGGATTGGCACCGATCTACATTGAATTTAAAGGGAAACAGTCAAAGATTTTCAATGTCTTAGAATGCATAACTAGATTTTGGATATGTTAATGGCACTGGTTTTGTCACAAAAGATAGAAACCAATTGTGGACAGGTCAGTTGAATATCTTGTAGATTTTGAATAATCCATAGAAATTGAGCACAACATGTTACATTCGCAATATATTCTTCTTCAGTAGTAGTCAGGGCAATAGAGTTTTTCTTCTTGCTAAACCAAGAGACTAAGCACTTCCCTAGAAAGAAGGCACCACCATTGGTACTTTTCTTGACATCAATGCTTCCATCCTAGTGAGCATCAATATAGGATTGAAGCGTAAAATTTGTGTTCTTAGGATACCATAGTCCAAGATTTGGATTCTTTTGCAAATATTTGAATATTCTTTTGGCTACTTCAGAATAAGTCTCTTTAATATTAGCTTGAAAATGTCCCACTATGGAAAAGACATCCATAATGTCTAATCTAGTTCTTGTGAGGTAAAGTAGACACCCAATCATGGATCCATATTCTGATTGATTGGTTGTTGGAGATTCATCGTCTTTCTTAAGATTACAACTCATTATTGAGCATGCATACAGGTTTACAGTATTCCATCCCAAATATACTTAAGATATCCTTGAGATAATGCTTTTGAGAAAGAAAGATGTCATCCTTTGTTTGATGGACTTGTAATCTAAGATGATGGACATGTAATCCGAGAAAGTGTTGAGAAATCTAGGGAATTGCAATTAAGTGATTTATCTTCTATTAGTAATTGTTTTTTAGTGTTTTTTACTTCTTTATATTAGGATCATATTTTGTTTAGGTTATTAGTGTTCTTCTTCATCAAACAGTTACCAATGAATAAACCATAAAGAGACAAGAAACATAATATAGGCTATCATCCAGGGCCAAAACTTCTCCCACTTAAGAGGACAATCTGAACAAATTATTCTTCTTATAGAGATTCAATTGATGAATACCAAGACAAATACTTTGACCTATTTGCCACTCCAAGACCAAGACACAAGTTCCCTTGATGACATCCTTGGACAACGACAGTCAATCTTCTGCTCCTTCCCTTAACTCGGCTCCTCTTCCACTTCGACCTCCTTCTACTTCAAATCTTCAACCTCCTTGAATTAGGTCTGCAATCCTAATTTAGAAACCCAATCTGCAATCCTATGCCTTGATTTTCTTCACTCTAGATAGGGTCTCCTTATTGCTTGACTCAAATTCCTTCTTGATTTGACCTTCCTCTAACTCGGCTATCCAAGAGGACTGCAATTCCTCTATGCTTCTTCTGTTGCAACTTATCTCTTGCTTCCTCACATGTGGGAGGATATCAACCCAAGAACAGACTGGCTCAGATTATACTCTTCCTCCTTCGCCTAATAATAAACGTCCTCGCTGCACTTCACACTTCTTCAAACATATGATGACCGAAATTCTCTCTGAAATAGGGCTTAGTTGCCCTATTTATATTTGTTTTCCATCATAATAAGCCGACATGACTGCAAGATGGGTTGACGCGTCATTTGGAGAGGTATTATTATTTTTCTTGAAGTCGAATTATAGGGATATGTCATGTGCTTGTCTTGGAGGGCTTTCATACTTATCTAATGACTCGTACAAAATGTAAGATGCCCAAGAAGGGTCCTTCATACATGTCATAGACTCAAATTGGCTTTTATGACTAGATGACAAATCCTAAAGGCTCACAATGGGAGCCATCACTAAAATAAAATTCCTTGCCCATGAAACCCATGAGACAAGCATTACAATAATTTTAGTTTTCTCCTTTCCATCAATTACATAAAATCATATTGGCACATCATTATGAAGACTGAACCTAATTACACTTTTCAACAGAAAGAAGGTCAGCTCACCGAGTAAGGACATTTCAAATTCTTGTTGCATGGTTATTGCAAATCCTTGCCTCATTGAATAAATATTGCTACTGAATAAGATATCATCAACATAAACAACTACCACCAAAATTTTATCCCCATTAGCTTTGATATACAAGTTGCTATTAATTGAACCTTTCTTGAAACTATGCTACTAAAGATATTTGTCTAACTGGTAATACAAAGTTCAAGGAGCTTGTTTTAACCCATACAAGTTATTTTCCTTGTCATTTCCAAGTATGAAACCTCCATGTTGCTCAATGTGTACTTAAGTCCCCATTCAGGAAGGAAAACTTTAAGTCCATCCGATAAACTTTGAATTGTGAAAGTTGGAAAAGGCTAAGAATATTCTGATAGCTTTGAGTTTTGCAACTGGACCAAAATTTTCTTTAAAATTGATCCCCTCTTGTTGAGCATAACCTTTTCAAACTAGGTGTTCTTTGTTTCTAATCAGTTTTCCTTCTTCATTTACCTTGTCCTTGAATATCCATTTAGTTCCTATAGCATTCTTATTCTATTGTCTCGAAACCAAATCCTAGGTATGATTCTTTTCTATTTGATTAAGTTCTTCATGCATGGCCTTGATCCAACAGTCATCTTGACTTGCTTGATGTATACTTTGAGGTTCAATGGTAGACAACAAGGATAGATTTATATGAGTAGAGGAACCAATGAAGTTCCTTCTAGTTTTCACACCAACTTCTTTATTTCCAAGTATTTGGATTTCAAGATGATTTTTCTGCACATACTTGGATGAAATCTTCTCTGGATCACCTTCAGCTTGTTCCTCTTTCTCTGATGCTTCATGATCTTCTTCTTCCCCTACAACCTCTTTGATTTTTCTATCTAGAAGTGTATCATTGTATTGCATTTGTATTTTAGGGCATATATAGTTTTCATATATTGTGACATCTATATACTCAACAATTTTGTGAAGTTATTTATTGTAATATGTGTACCCCCTGTTCGAGAAGAGTACCCAAAAGAATGCCTTCATTTTCCCTTGGTTCAAATTTTCTAGGTTTATCATCATTTCTTTTGATATAACATTTTCTCCCAAATATCTTGAGATACTTTACTATTGCAGGTCTCCCGCGCCATAATTCATATGGTGTTTTGTCACTGTTAACTTTCACATGGGTTTTATCGAGTATGTTGATCGTTGCTTATACTGCTTCTCTCCATAAGGTATGAAGCACTCCAGAATCATCGAGCATTGTACGAGCCATTTGTTGAACAATTATGTTCATTCTTTCAACAAAACCATTTTGTTCTAGAGTGTTTGCCATTGAAAATTTCCCTTTGATATAGTTTTGATCACAAAAATCAAGGAATTCATCTGATATAAATTCACCTCCTCTATCATATCTTAAACATTTTATTTTTTGATCTATTTTATTTTCAACGAAAGCCTTGAATATCTTAAATTTTTCAAAGGCCTCATCTTTTAATTTAACAATGAAACCCAACACATTCTAGTATAATCATCAATAAATAACATAAAATATTGCTCACCTTGAGGGGATTTCTTCGTCACTGGTTCACATAAATATGTATGGATCAATTTAAGAGGTTTTTCTTAAGAATGTTCTTTTTACTCGAACTAAACCCTTGACTACTTACCAAACTAATAGGATTTGTAGATATTATCTTCAGGTGTAATAATATTGGGCATATCATGAGTCGTTTCCTTCTTGCTTAGTTTCACCAAATGACTAAAACTAGGATGTCTCAGTCTCTTATGCCATAGCTAACTTTTGTCAATCTTGCTTAAGTAGAAATTTTCACTGTCACCTTCTAAGACATGGACATTATCGAGAGTTATGGTTGCTTTAATTATTGTGTTCCCTTTGTCCATTTCTTTGACCACATATCCTTTGGACCTAAAGATAACCTCATGAGCCTGACCACACATCTCGCTGACAATCAATAGATTATGTTTTAAACCATCTACAAATAAGACATTTTAGGCCTTGGTTTTATCTTTTAGGGCAACTGATCCCTTTCCTTTTATTCTTGTAGGAGAGTTATTACCAAAAGAAAAATTTCCTTTCTTAACTTCACTAAAAGAAACAAATTTATTTATGTCACTTGTCATATGTCTCAAGCAACCATTGTCAATGTACCACAAGTTTTCTTGATCTTAGCATATAAGGCTAACCCACATGTTTCTGAAGTAGTCTTCCTTTTCCAAACTTTAGGAGGATCTATCTTTCTTTCATGTTGATGAGATGGTATCAATTTGCTTATGCATTCACTTGTCTCGTGGCCAAAATTATTCATATTAAACCTGGCTCTTGCTTCCCTAGTCTTGAAAGTTTCATATTAAACTTAGATCTTGCTTCCCTAGTATTGATAGTTTTGTATGAAACACAGTGAATATCCTTTCGACCAAAATTATGACAATCAAAACAATGATCATAGAAGAAATATGAGTACCTGGGAAGAAATAAATTCTTTGGATACTTTGACTCTTGATTGTAGAATTGCAACTCTGATATTCGTTGCTTCCTTGCTTGTTTTAAGGTTGTGTGGCTTGATTCGTCCTACTTATAATAAGTCTTTTTTCTTGGACCATTGATTCCCTTCAGAGTATTGACATATCCTTTTGGACCTATTGGCACCATAGGATCTGATTTTTGCAATTGAGTTGCATTGTATCCAAGACTTGTCTTAATTAGAGGAGAACATTGATCACTAATAATTGTATCCAATGTTTCGGATCCCTTTGTAAACTTGAGATTTAAGTTTAGTTGAGACTTTGTTTTCTCAATTTCTTTCCTTAAGGCTACAATATCTAATTCCAACTTCTCATAATTCCTCTACTTTTCTTGAATTTTTTTAGTTCGTACCTCCTCCACTCTTTTAGCATCTTCTAGGAGAACCTTTAACTAGATTATTGCTTCATCATTTTTATTCTCTTTCTCTTTATACACTTAGATTTCCTTTTCTTGAACTTTGTTTATATTTCTGAGCCTGCCAATTTCTTTTAATTTGTCCATTAGATAATTAGTATCACAATTATATGATTCACTAACCAATTGATCATCACAAGCCATGAGAATCTTATAATCAAGGTTAGAGTCAGAATCACCATATACCTCATCATCAAATGTATCGTCACTATCTTCATCACAATAAAATTTTTTATTCTTAGGGTTTTCATTTTTAAAAGATTTGTTTTCATTTGAGAAGAGTGAAAGAAGAAAGAAATCAAGTAGTCATTTGATGTCATGGTTATATTGGAATTTTTGTATCACTTGATTGAACATATTTTGTTTCATTTTAGTAGGTAGGTGTGACGAATAAGCTCACTTTTTTAGCATCCTTTCAACAATTTTCAGTTTTGAGCTTCCAACAATAATTTTTTCAACGTTTATTTTTTAGCTTGGTTTTGATTAAGTTTCAAAATGAGTTAGTTGTAGGTCAAATCACGAGTTTCAGATTTGGAAAATGAATTGATTTTCAAATTTTGGGAGCAACCCAATGAACTAGGCACCTGATCTACGGGGGGCTTCTTGCTGCCTCTCAAGATGACACCATCCCCGTTGGAGCCAGTTGTTATCAAATTTTAGTTTCAAGGTAATGGCTTGGGTGAGTTGTCTAAGACTTTTCACAAAAAAACAGATACGTTGACAGATAATTTGGTAGCATTGGTTCAATCGGTTTAAAGCGCAATTGACGACATATTAAATGGTAGTGAATGTTCATTTGCTTAAAAATTAGGCGTTGCAAAAAAAATGTGTTTTTTGTCTTCTTTGTGTCTATATATGCTCTTGGTTGTTGATGGAGGGTTCTTAGTTATCTTTATAAAATATAAAAATGTTGGACTTAATGAGCTCCAACCTTGAAGCTTATTTCAACAACTCAGTCAACCAAATATTCAAGCCAATACACACCAACAATGTAGACCTCTTACAGAAGGAAGAAAAAATCTTAAATATTTTTTTTTGTAACATTGCTGACAATTAATCCGTTAGCATTCGTATGAAGATACTTTGACAGAGAAATTGTCAGCGACTGAAGCATATACATTTTTTGAGGCAACGATAAGGGGTTCTAGTCACAATAAAGCTCATGCAATATGGATTCATGCACCAACCTTCAATTTTGATTAATCAAACCCGAGATGGTGAACTTACTATTTTGAACATGATGACAGAACTCTATTTTTTTTACTCTGTGTTTCCTATAAAATAAATTAACTTTGGGTGTGGTTTTCGAATAGCTAGAAACAAATTTTTGAAACCCAAAACATTTTCTTATTGAGAATGGGCCCATTAACAAAAACCTTTCTCGGTTTTTACACAAGTGTCATGGTTTTAGAGATATGAAGGAATATTTAGAGCCAACTTTTCAAGAATTCACGAGAATTAATTTTTTCTATATTTAGAAAAATGCCTTATCAACTTTCAGTTGGAAATCCACCTCATCAATTCGACTTGGGGATCAAATATTATCTCCCACTTGATTTCTTTTATTTAGTAAGCTAAGATAGATGAAGAGGTTTGAGATCCATTATTTTTAGATCTTGAATAGTTTGTAATTATTCTATAAAGTAGATCATGAAAGAGAACCGAGGGTTGGGAATTTTTGAAAAAGACAGACCTTGTGTATACTTTTTGAGATTAATATAATTTTCTATAAGAGGTGCTGATATGCAGTTTTCAGAGATTCATGTGTGAATGGTTTCTTGTCCGTTTTTCTATTGTGCTTATTTTCACCTTAGTCAAGACTTTGATCCTTAAATCTTCAATATCTGAATAAATCTTTACAAATTAAAATTCATATTGAATGCTCAAGTTCATGTTATTTGAAATACTTATGTGTTTTTCATCTTAGATATCATTTGAAGAAATCATACTATGCAGTCTTCTACCATATCTTGGTGATGATTTGTCTAGGAAACCATAATATATCTTGCCTTTGTTAGAGTCGTTCATATAACCTTTGACTAGCAGATATCTTTTTCTTTCGATGACTCCATGCCCAATGGTCCCTTTTCTTTCCTTTCCAAACCAAATTCATTTGTTACCAACTAAATTTGACCAATGAGTGTATTAGTGACCTACTACTACAGTGACCTTGAATAGTAGAGTTAAGGAGAAATCTCTCTCTAGATTGAAGGGTCAGCTTTCAATCCCAAAGCGGTTTTGAAGGTTACCTCAGTGAATTTCCTTCCATGCACAAGGAAAACTTCTAAGTGATAACACATCTTACATTAGCGCAAACTTTTGTTAATGCATAGGCTTCTATCTATTGGAGGTTACTACCACCAATTGTTTCTACATCTACCATTGGAAGGAAGCTACTACTCTCTGATCAAATTCTTTGGCCACTAGCGAAAGGAAGCTACCACTTCCTTACTAAAGACTCCAACCCTTACACCCTTGTGGACCTCATTTCAGAATCTTTCACATTAGATCCACATAACTCTCTCTGCACAACAAAACTCCTTCTATAATAAACAAATCACCTAATGGAAAACCATAGTCACATACATCAACAATCAAACTTATATGGAGCCATTCACTATATCCTGTAAAGAAAAACAACCAATCTCTGCTCTTATCAATAGAAAACTTCCATAAACCCTAGTAGCATAAAATTCTTTACCAACAACATATCATCACAACCAATCTCAACACTGCTCATATAATATTTTCTATAACAGTTTCTCTGTCAACAGAAATAACATATAAATATCTTACAACAACCACTTCCTCATGGAAATCAGTGGTGTTCAATCACCTCCTCAAAAACATGCCTCTCAGTCAACCATAACAAGGCTTTGGCACCATTACTAGAATGTGGCAAATACTCCTTGTTGTCGTTTTTTCTAGAACCTAGAGTAGCAATGCTTCGGGAGACAAAGAAAGCTTCCTAGAGATAGCCTTGGGTTGATTATAGACTAGTTCCTAGGACATCTTAGATAGAGGAGTTCATGGAAGATTGTCAATGGGGGGTTTTGGTTTCACTCCAATTGTCACGAAGTTTAAAAGATAATAGAAAGAGGGGGGCTTGGTTCAATCAGCCTTCATGAAGGTAAACTCAAGCCAATACATGGATCCAAAGGTTCAGGAGGTAAATCAGGCCAAACTCAAAGAGAAATCACTTGTTTTGGTGGCTGACACACAACAACAGGCAACTTAATATTGCAGTTGTAGTAAAGGTGAAGAGGAGGAGAGAAAGGAGGGTATTCAATGCATAGGGTTGTAACAGAATCCTAAGCAACAATGTCCTAACAGAGGAATGGACGATTGAAGAGTTGGAATGGTAAAAATAGTGGAGCGCAAATGAAGGTTTCATGCCATATACCTCATGGGCATATTTCTCACTAAAAGCATAAGCAAATTCGTGCACATCACAGGTACTTAAGTAAATTTGTAGCTAACACAGGTACTGTAACAAAGATGCAATCATGAACAAGGGAGAAATCGACAGCTTCATTACACTATTTCAGAGAAGGGAAAAAATATATGAAATGAGATTTACAGAGGGGAAAACATATTGCTCATTCCAATGATTTTCATGACCAAATATTTCCATTAATCTTCAAAGGAGCCCCATTCACTAGTCCATTTAAATTCAGCAATCTAGAGCTCAAGTCCCTCTAGAACAAGCGATTGGAACCAAAGAATTTGGACCAATCTGGGCACAGAATTCTGGAACCCTCTATTAAGAGTCTCTTCCCCCTATTTACACAAAGAAGTGGGGATTTGAATCAACATTTACAAAATATCTCAACCAGGGCCAACTGTCTGATTGAATAGCTGTCTGGGCCTACGATAGCTCTACTGCCCAAAAAATGATTTCCCAGGATTTGATTCCTTTCTTGAAAACAAATAGAAATTACAGGTTAATGAAAATAAAAGGAAAATAGAAATATGATGGAGGAAGTATCCCTCTGATGTTCCTGTGAAGGTCCCTGATAAGGCCACGTCTCTGCCACAATGAGTCCCTCTAGCTGCTCAGTTGGTCCTTGTCACTTTCACCTTAACTGCCTAAATCTCCTGTTCTTCAAAACTGGGAGCGGTCAACTATCAGTTTCATGCCACATTACAGAATCAGAGGACGTATGGGTGGTACTTTGTCTTCCCTTTGCATGGAGCATCATGATGGATCATCAAGTCCTCACGAGCTTCCATGTCTTCATTTACTTTGTATTATGTTTGATGACCATGCTATTGGATATATGTCGAAAAATACCATCGTCGTCCCACTAAGCAGAAGTGAAATAGACGTTTTAATTTTCATTGATCTGGGTCGTTGATCCGGGCCTGTTGGTATCGCAAACATAATGCAGGAGAGGGATATTTTACCATATTTCATAGTGCTTGCTGATTGTCCGAACGTGAAACTTCAATAAACCATGATACATAAAATATTGCATCCGGAACCAGGACTCACATATTGCCATCGGAGAGGGAAAATGGACTTTAACACCGATTTATGGTGATTTTTGTTGTTCCAGACGTGACGATTTGTATAATGTATCACATAAAATATCGCATCCGGGAGGGTTCTCACACATTGCAATCGCAAGTTGGAAGGGACTTCAGCTGAGGAGGGACTTTGACTTGTGTGATCCTGGATTGCAATATCGCAACTGGAGAGGGAAGGAACTACAGCAATCAACGAGGCTGAGGAAGGACTTATGATATGATAATCGGCAGGGAACATTGTGATATGTGATATCGGCAGAGAACTTTGTGATATGCGATATCGGCAGAGGAGGGATTTTATCGCAATCGGTGAGAAGGAGTGGTGACGGGACTTGGATATGGAAATTGGCTGGGAACTTTGTGATTTGTGATATCGCAATCGCAAGAGTTAAAAAGGGAGACAAGTGGATATGTATCTCAAAAAGGGAAGGGGCTGATAGTGATTATGGTTTGTTGGTCTTGACACTTAAAAAGGGTTTCAACATGATTTATGAATGTTTTAAAACATTTCAAAGGGGAATGGGAAACACAGCTAGAGTAAAAAATGGGTCACTGCGGCTAGAGTTTAAGAAACAAAGGAAAGAATGGCGTTTGTGAAAGAAATGGTTTTAAGAGAATATGGAAATTTCTCCAAAACAATTTAAACTGGACATGTTCTTCCTCCTTTAATATCTAATTTGCAAAGCAGAAAACCTCTTTCAGAAAAGTAGCAGATAGATGCAAATGATTAATCAAACTAAAAACTATTTCTATGGGTTATCATGGATAACATATGGCTTGGAGGCTAGCTCAAAACATCTATGTTCTTTTTCCCTCTTTGTAGAACTGGAAATCTCTTTTGCAGCGAGTGACAACATTGGCTCCAACTGGGGACAATGCCTTGCTGGCAAGGTGATGAGAACCTACAGACCAATAGCCTTCACCATTAGGCATGAAGTCAAAAATATAATGAAGCTATATAACCAAAAAATATCCATGGAACCTTGTTTGTTGGGAGTCCTTTCATCACCAAACTGAAATGTTGAAATATAAACTCTAACAACTAGAAATTAAATGCTCATCGAGTGTGCTTATTTATGTACAAATTCTACTTATGTATTGGGCTCAATTCACCTAAGTGAGTTCATCCCTCCAATGGAGCCAGGCCATCATTAGAGTACTGGAGTTTATGCCTCCATGTTGCTAAAATTTAAAAATTAAAATAAGAATGCACCATGAAAATTGTACAAATGAAAATCTTGATGCATACTCCAGAAACAACCTGTGATGTTGACTTAAGAATGTGGTAATGCAATCAGCTACAAGGGAACTTTGCAGCCACCTTATTTTCATAAACTAGATACTGACCAATATCTTATTGGTTAGGGAAGTCACAAATATTGTTCGGCTCCTCTGCTTTAGATTTTCTGAGAAAAACTTGTTGCTGGAATCCTTCTCCCCACTTGCTGGTAAACCACTCCCTTTGAACATCCATAATCCTCTCATCCTTCTCTGAATAATATGAATCATAAATCAAAGGGGGTTATTGATTTTATTCTCCAAGTGAAGGACGTGCATTTTAAACTAGAGCCTCTTTGATGCCCTCTTGGTGGGTCTTCTCTTCTTGTGTAGCTTCCCATGACTGGGATCATTGTGGCTCTACATCACTTGACTCTCCATCAGATTCATATACATCATAGGAAGGAGAAACATCAAATTCAGCCAAATAAGACCTCTGAGGGTTTACTTGTAGCTCGATGATATTTCCTTCTTTGCATTCTTGCTCATTGGGTGATGCTTCTTGATGCGAGTAGATGTTTTATTGGAGTAGAGCTCCACAAACATCTTCAGCATTATCATCAACCTCAGGAATATCTTCATCAGTAAAATGTGCGCAACGATCTTCAAATAGAGCATTCGGTGGATATAATCTTTTGCAATAATGATGGAATGATATATAAAAACATTTTAATGAAGATATGTTGCCACGAGGTATTGTTTTGTACCAAACTCTAAAATATTCTTCTAAAGAGTACATGAGCAATTTCATTCGAGCATCTTCAAAATAATACCCTATTGTTCCATGCATTCATGAAAACCCACAAGGTGTTGGTCTGGCCTTCTAATTGTGTTTCCACTGAATCTAGGTAAATAGGCATTCCATTCATGAAACGAAGGGACATGATTGGGATAAACAACAATAGAAGAAAAATCCAGTGGGGCAAGTTGGTTGGACAGGAATGCAAGAATGGCCATCTTGGAAACCCCCTAAGTGAGTGATCTCAGTTTCAAAGGTAGGGAAAGTTTTTGGTTGCTTTAGCATCAGAGTGAGTATGAGGTTGCTTGAAAGCCATGAAGATCAAATAGAGATATGAACAGTGGAGTCGCCATGATGTTTATCGTAAAATTGAAACAATGGAGTTTCCAAGGTGAGATATCTTCAACCCACACTTTCCTTGCTCACCTAATTGAGGGAAGTTAAATATTTGTCGTACCCAGGGAAAAATATTCTAATCCATTCCCCGACAACGACACGAGAAAGATGTTGTCGCTTTTTTGGCACATGGAGCAGCAGTGCTTTTTAGAGACAGAGAAAGCTTCCTTGAGACAACCTCTGGGTTGATTGTAGACCAGTGCCTAGGACATCTTAGATAGAGGAGTGCATGGAATATTATCAATGGGGGCTTTCAGTTGCACCCCAATTGTCACGAAGTTTAAAAAATAATAAAAAATGGGGGGCTTGGTTCAATCAGCCTTCATGAAGGTAAACTCAAGCCAATACATGGATCCAAATGTTTAGGGGTTAAATCAGGCCAACCTTAAAGAGAAATACCTTGTTCTGGTGGCTGAAACAAAACAACAAGTAGCTTAATATTGCAGATGTAGTAAAGGTGAAGAAGAGGAAAGAAAGGAGGGGATTCGATGCATAGGGTTTTAACAGAATCCTAAGAAACAATGTCCCGACAGAGGTATGGGTGATTGAAGAGGTGGAATGGTAGAAACAGCGGAGCACAAATGAAGGTTTCATGCCATATACCTCATGGGCATATTTGTCACTAAAAACATAAGAAAATTTTTGCACATTATAGGTACTTAAATAAATTTGTAGCTAACATAGATACCATCACTACTTAGTAACAAATATGAAATCATGAACAAGAGAGAAACTGACAGGTTCATTACACTATTTCAGAGAAGGAAAAACATATATGAAATGTGATTTACAAAGGGGAGAACATATTGTGCATTTCCATGATTGGAATCACTAGAGAGGTTCATTAATCTTCAAAGGATTCCCATTCACCAGTCGAATTACATTCAACAATCTACAGCTCAAGTCCCTCATGAACAAGCGATTGGAACCAAACAATTTGGACCACTCTAGGCACAAAATTCTAGAACCCTCTATTAAGAGTCTCTTCCCCCTATTTATACAGAGAAGGGGGGGATTTGAATCAATATTTACAAAATATCTCAGCCAGGGCTAACTGTCTGATTGACTAGCTGTCTCGGCCTGTGATAGCTCTACTGCCCAAAAAATGATTTCCAAGGATTTGATTCATTTCTAGAAAACAAAAAGAAATTACAGAATCATGAAAAAATGGAAAGATGATGGAGGATGTATCCCTTTGTTGTTCCTGTGAAGGTTCCTGATTAGGCCACGTCTCTGCCACAATGAGTCCCTCTAGCTGCTCAGCTGGTCCTTATCGCTTTCTCCTTAACTGCCTAAATCGCCCGTTCTTCAAAACTGGGAGTGATTAAATATCAGTTTAATGCCACAATACAGAAGCAAAGGACGTTTGGATGGTACTTCATCTTCCCTCTGCATGGAGCGCCATGCTGGATCATCAAGTCCTCCCGAGCTTCCATGTCTTCATTTACTCTGTATTCTGTTTGATGACCGTGCTACTGATATACCCTCATTGTCCCACTGAGCGGAAGTGAAATAGACATTTTAATGTTCGTTGATTTGAGCCAATTCAATCTGGGTTGTTATTCGGGCTTGTTGGTATCAAAATCGCAATACAGGAGAGGGAATTTTTACAGGAGAGGGAACTTCAATAAAGCATGATACATAAAATATCGCATTCGGAACCAGGACTTGCATATCGCCATCGAAAAGGGAAAATGGGCTTTAACACTGATTTATTGTGATTTCTGATGTTCCGGACGTGACAGTTTATAGAACGTATCACATAAAATATCGCATCCCAGAGAGTTTTCACACATTGCAATCGCAAGTTGGAAGGGACTTTGGTGGAGGAGGGACTTTGACTTGTGTGATCCCCAATTGCGATATCGTAATCGGAGGGGGAAGGAATTATCGCAATCGGCGAGGCTGAGGAGGGACTTATGATATGATAATTGGTGTGGAACTTTGCGATATGTGATATTGGTGAGGAACTTTGTGATATGCGATACCAGTGGAGGAGAGATTTTATCGCAATTGGCTAGAAGGAGTGGTGACGGGACTTGGGTATGGCACTCGATAGGGAACTTTGCGATATGTGATATCACAATTGAAAAAGTTAAAAAGGGAGGTAGGTAGATATGTATCTCAAAGTGGGAAGAGGCCAATAGTGATTATGGTTTGTGGGTCTCGACACTTAAAAAGTGTTTTAGCGTGATTTCTGAATGTTTTAAAACATTTCAAAGGCGAATGGAAACACTGCTAGAGTTAAAAATGGGTCATTATGGCTAGAGTTTAAAAAACAAAGGAAAGAATGGGGTTTGTGAAAGAAATGGTTTTAAGAGAATATGGAAATTTCTCCAAAATAATTTAAATTGAACCTTTTCTTCCTCCTTTAATCTCCAAGTTTCAAAGCACAACAACCTCTTTCAGAAAAGTAGCAGATAGATGCAAATGATTAATCAAAAAATTAAATTATCCCTGGGGGTTATCATGGATAACATATGGCTTGG
The DNA here is from genome assembly GCA_000404065.3 of Pinus taeda. NCBI lineage: Eukaryota > Viridiplantae > Streptophyta > Pinopsida > Pinales > Pinaceae > Pinus > Pinus taeda. The sequence goes on from APFE030548006.1 coordinate 16,863, forward strand.
ATGTTAGCTCCCAACATCTTTGTTCTTTTGTCCTCTTTGTACAACTGGAACTCTCTTTTGCAGTGAGTGACAACACTCCTAACACCAAAAACTCACTTGATAGAATAGGGTTTCAACATAAAATTCAAATCATGTAAATAAGTGCTACCTACAATAAATATGTTAGCATACATGGTCCATTCAACAAATTCAGATAGCTAAACTTTGTCATGAATTGTCAGCACACTAATCAGCCACACACAATTATCCTCATATACACTAGCAACATATAGCATTATGGCATTATGTGATCAAACACCAGCAAGCCTACAAACAAAAATCTATCAACATAGTATCATTATCTAACAAAATCATTCTATTTTTTCAAAGGTGCGCACAATGATCTTCTACCTAAAATCTCTTCAACATAAATATGTCAACCATATATAATATAGAGATATATCCTTTGCTACAACACTTCCTCCACTCTAGCTCTTAAATGGACCCATGCACTAGCACTTCTTGTTTTTGACTATCGATATGCCTTTGCCAAGAATTGATGTTAGTAGTAGTATTGATCATAGGCTTCAAATCACATCATATAATATGAAATACCACATCAGATTTCAAGTTATTAACAAATGACGCCCAATTGCTTACCATACATCATCGGTGTTAATTTTTCATCAATTGTTCTATGCCGCAACTATTACTTCAACAATATCCAATAACATCCAATTTAACAACTACCACATCTTCAATTAACCAATAACAATAGAGCAATAGTAGATAGAGAAATAGCAAATCGAACAATTATACAAATGCACAATGAAATATAGTCAAGAGACAAGAGACCATATATTTGGTCAATGACCAGGGAAAAACCCCACAAGGGGGAAAGCCCTTCTAAATTTCTTCTATTAGATTGTCTTCAACTGTTTAGCAAAGACTACATCATCAAGACTCAAAGTCAAGCTTTGACAAGCCAATATCCAAAACCAATATCCAATATCTAGTCAAGTCAAAATGTCATTTTATTTTTCAAATTAGAGACAAGAGAGAGACTCAACAAAATTCAATTGTAATTAGGTCCAAGTCAACAACATTCAATAGCAGTGACATTAGCCCTAACTAGTCTATAAAGTCAATGGTTAACCTTCCAAAATAGCTTGGTCAAGGCAGCAATAAATGCAGCCTAGAAATCTAGTCAAAATTAGCTAAAGGTAGTCCCAAAACAATCAATCAAACTCAGTCAAAGTTTGCACTTGCTTCTGCGGTCAATGCCAGTCAACTTGCCCAAATTTCCTTGATCTTTGTGTCCTCCAATGCAGCCTAGAGAAAAACAGAGATATTCCACCCAAAAACACAGTCAAATATGGTCAAAAAATCATGGGTCAATGTTGGTTAATGCCCAGAAACAGCTTTTCAATTCAGCCCAATAAAAAATGACTTATGTCCTTTGCACGTGTGGGAGATACTCTGCAACTCTAAGTTGTACAAACCAATAGAATGAGGTGAGAGAAGATATGTTGTGTTAAGGAGGTGCCAAATGAGTTTATCATTTCCATGAAATTTTGATATGTTGTTATTAACAATCTGAAAATAAATTTTATTTTCACACAGACACAAAATTTCTCTACCAAATAGGAGTGGAATAGAACATAAATAATTTCACAAAATTCACACAAAAACAATAATTTTTCTAGGGAACCCAACAGGGAAAACCCTCACTTGCTCGATAATTTTATTTAAAGAAATATAGGTTACATATCTCTTACAAATACCCTGCTTCAATAGAGAATGCAATCTGATCTCTCAGCCTTGAACTAGGCTTGAAACAACTCTGAAAAAAATATTGATCTGCTTCTCAAGGGAAATTCTCTTCTAACAATTCACACAAAATAAATACACTTGCTTGTTCCTCTCACAAGCTCTCTTGCTCGCAAACTTGTGTTCAATAATTATGATCAATTGTGTGCCTTCAATCTCCTTATAATATTTTTGATTAGGCTATTGTTAGTAAGATTTCTAAATTAGGAGTTGAACTGGAGCTTTTCTAGCTACCAAAAGTCAACACACTTAGTTAATTGGATCATCCTAAAATTTAGGAGGCTAACTCCACTTTTCCACTCAGCTCCCAATTTAACTCACACTAGAAGACAATTAACTCGGTCTTCCACAAACTTGCACTAGTCAAACTACTTCTTGAAATCATCCTCATCACCGGAACTCGTACATGACTAAGAAAATTTCCAAGTCAATTCCTTGAATGAAGGCACAGAGCAAGGAATCCATTCCTTCACTATTTTTCAACACTCCCTCTTAGCGAGGAATGGATAATGTACAACTCCTAACTTATATATATGACGAAAAAAAAAATTGTTGCTAATGCCTTGGTCAAGATGCTTGTTGTTTGCTTCCTTGTTGGAATGTACAATAGTTTGATTTTCGCCTTCTGACACAATCTCTAAGATGGTTATATTGAATCTAAATATGCTTTGAGTGATCATGAAACATTGGATTCTCAGAGAGATTAATGTAACTTTGATTATCACAAGGTATCATGGTAGGCTCCATCCCTTGTCTAAAAAGTCCCACAAGTCACTTCCTCATCCAAATAGCCTCGTAGGCTACCTAACTAGCAACCATGTACTCGACCTCTACTGAACTTAGTGCAGCTCATCTTTGCTTCTTTTTGTACCAAGAAATTGTTGCTAACCCAATGTTGAAGATGCCACCTGAAGTACTCTTCCTATCTTTGAACCTCCCTACCCAATCTGCATCTTTGAAGCCCTCAAGCCTCACTCCATCAACCTGTATGTACCGCAATCCATAGTTTATTGTGCCTCTTAGACATCTTAAAACATGTTTTGCAACAACCCAATGCACTCTGGTTGGTTCAACCATGAACTAACTTAGTTTGTTGACTGCAAAACAAATATCGGGTTATGTGTTGACCAAATACATCAACGAACCAATGATTTTCTTGTATACCGTAGGATCCACTCACTCTCCTCTATCAGCCTCCAGTTTGTGACTAGAGGTGTGGTCATGGGCCTGCAATCCTGCATATGAAATTTCCAAAGAATGTTTGTTGTGTACTTTTCCTATCCCACGAAGATCTCACCATCACCCTTTCAAACCTACAAGCCAAGGAAATAGTGCATAAGCCCCATATCCTTCATCTCAAACTCATTTGTAAGGTCCTCCTTGAAATCCTGGATTTGCATCTCATCTCTAGTCAGTATAAGGTCATCAACATAGAGAACTAGAATGAGCGGAATCCCTCCAACCATGATGTAGTACAGGTTGGATCTGCCTCACTCTTAGTGAAGCCCAATCCTTGAAGGTAGCTTTCAATCCAAGTGTACCATGCTCTCAGAGCCTACTTCAGCCCATAAAGAGCTCTCTTCAGCCTAACCACACATGTGTCTTTGCTGAACTTCTTGAACCTTCAACCTTCTCCAAGTAAACCAGCCCAAAGCTTCATTTTATAGTGCAAGGGAAGGAGGTTACAGGTCCACCATTGAAGGGATAGAGTCCTCCTTCAAGGGGATAAGCTCCTCACATCAAGGGGTTAGCTCCTTAAGGAATGGGATGCATGCACCCTCAAGGAGCGAACTTGCCAGCACAAGATTCCCTCTAGAAGCTTCCAGAATTGACCCAAAGTGAGTTTTTAAGAATAAAATCGTGCCTTTTTAGCTTTTACAGGGGTTTGCACCCATAAATGCAGATACAGAGCGGTCAGCTGCGCAGGGGACATGACCAATGGGTGCGATACCGCAGGTAATGCTAAGAGAAAGTGCAAAACCAGAGTTTTTAGAGATTTTTAAGGACTTTCTCTCATTTTCAAAGCTTGATATGTAGAGCTGAGGTTTAAGACTTGCAAAGGAGGTATGTATGAGTGTTGATAGACTCACACAATTTACATAAAGTGATGGTGACAATTTTTCGTGTAACAGATTGCCCCCTAAAGTGCGAAGTCTGTAATAGATGAGGATGGTTTTTGTCATCTAAGAAGAGTGAAGTACTTTATCATTTCAAGGATCTTCCCATGGATACCCCGGTCGGAACCTGTAAAAACATTCAATGCAATATATATATATATATATATATATATGATCATATCATCGCTGAGGTAGGCATTCCCATACTCAGAACAAAACTGACTAGAAACTCTCTAAATTGCTCTGATACAAGAATGATTTTGTAATACATCACAAGTATAGGCATATGTAGACACAGTATGGGCGCAACCATCTATTTATGAATAGTCCACTGTATAATGAATAACAAAATTCCTCGTAGCTTGGATGGTGGAAACTAGATCCAGGGTCTTCATTTCTACTTACCGAACTAGTACGATTCTATTCATGTGAATGAATGTGTCGAAGTCGAACATGGTAGAAACCACTTGATTACTAGTCAATGATGTAAACTGTTAACAAGTGTGAGAGGAACCACCAGTAATGTCAATGGCCCTCAAAGTACTCAGTACAATCCATGAAATGTGAATGAATGAGTCAATGTCGAACACATCACAGAATCCTTTGATCGAAGGTCAATGATGCAACTTGTCATCAAAGGCGAGAAACCTGCCCTTGAGGCATGCAGATTCCAAGGTAATGACGATTTCTAGATCATATTTCTAGATAATGAGTTGGAGTCGATAGAAAGCGATCCGTTGTAGGCAAGCCCACAACACGAAATCGTGGATCAAGTTTTGAAGAAATGTATTGGGCAAGGACTAACTCAGGGATGGTCAAGATGGATGACAGATATTTCGCAAATGAATGGTTTATTTGAACTGGCCTCTTGAACACATAACGACACTGCAGATGGTTTGGTTACAATTGACCCAAAGCTAATACCCGGAAACCGGCTGAAGACTTTCAATATGGTTTGATTAACTGTTAGGCAAAGGATTTTCCAACCCAGGTGAACAAAAAGTGTCGTGTTCAAGAGTGGTTAACTTCTTTTCAAAAGACAAAGTATAACAATCAGGTTCATTTTCCTCTCTTTTCCCCCACCATTTCTGGCAATTACCTCTTTTTTTTTAACAAGCTTGAGGAGGATAACATTTGCTTGGTTATAAGCTCATCCTTCCGATGAGTCCAACTTAGTTTAAGATTCAAACCCTAAGAAGGAGTGGTGGGGTTCCTATTTGAAATTGAATAGGTTATTTACTGTTAAATTTTAACGAGTCCATTATAGAGAAACTCTGTGTTTTTCAATATTAGGGAGTCAGAAGAAAAACTTAAGAAAACTCCATGGTTGTCCTTTTTTGTAAATTTGTGTCTCCCAAGCCAGAAAAAGTATAAAATAATACTTGAGAGAACTGCTTGACCATTACGATCAAGGAGTACTTTTTATAGTTAGTGTCTTATATCTGAAAAAGTAAAAAAGCGATCGAAAACACATCGTTTTATCATCAATATCGAACTTGAAATGACAAAAGTACAGAAATCTTTTCATGTTTATACGGTTAGAAAAGAGCTGTAAGTGGATCGTCCTTTTAATTCTGTTTTAATGAGTCTAAAAAGAAAAACTCGACAATCTTTTCATATTTTACGAGTCAGAAAAGAGCTTAAAGAGGACTCCTATGTTTTTTGTTGAAAATGATCAATTCTCCCTAAAAATCCAATATTCTGCACAAAAACTGCAAACATTACTCATATCTGTTTAAAATTAATAAAAATGCATCAAAAGTAACCTTTTTAAAGTGAAAAATAAACAAATTAAAAATTCATTTATTCAAAAAATCTTATAAAAAGGGCTTTTGCAAATTCATTTTCACCGTTCGACTTTGGAGTAAAAGAAAGAGCTTTTGGTAAGAAAACTTCATGTGAAGATTGCAGAAAATCCGATTGTTGGAATCAAGAACCGTCCTCTTCAGGTAATCCACATCGTCCCTGACTTGCATTTCATTTTAATTTTTAGGGCTTTAAATTCATTTTTTAAAGAAATTTATGGTTAAAAATCGCTCGCGGTGGTTGCGCAGACGTACCATGTGTACCTTGCGAACCCCGACTTTTTCGTACAAAAGAAAAAGTCGGGGTCCCGGACCTGTCCTTAAGGATGAGTGCGAACCTGTGCACTGTCCCTAACCCGACGGGTGCGGACCCCGCGAAACGCGTTTTGAAACCCTATATTTTTCTCATTTCCGCCCAAACGTTTTGAAATTACAAAATTCTAAACCGCTTATTTTGCAATGCAGATACCCAAGATGCTTGTTTGGCGGGAAAGAGAACACGAAGATGTGGATCAAGCCGCAATACTCCATCCACCTTCAATACAGGCTTTAAGAGTATGTGGACTACTGAAATTTTGGGCCATACCTGGCATGAGGGCACAAGTAGATTTTCTACAATGGCTGGTAGACGGGTGGAGCACACAGGACCAGCGTTTCATTATTGGTGGCCACCGGCTTGAAATCGAGCCCGAGGACATTTATTTTCTGACTGGTTTGCCGAAGAGAGGCGAAGGATTATCTCTATTCGGATCTAGACCAGGTGGCCAGTCCGTCACTAGTCTCTGATTAGAGTTTTGCAATGTCCAAACTGCGGAAAAATAGATAGATGTTAAGACCATCACCCGTCCTGAAATTAAAGTGATCGCATTTACTGTCACCAGACTGTGTGGGAGCACAACATTGTATCTAGCTATCAGTTCCCAAATGCGCATGGCAATAGACTGCTTCCGAGGCACCATCTTCAACTAGTGCGATGTTGTGTTGGCCAATGTGAAAGGCCAACTGACTAGGGCAAAGAATGGACAACTAAAGAAATTTTGATATGTTTACTTAGTTGTGAGCTTTGCTCTAGAGAGGTTACCTATGTTGGTTCCACAACAACTTACCATTGAGGCTGGACTTCCCCGAGATCCTAGGATTATGCGTTGGGTTGCAGTCATGGCCCGTCATCTTGAGGAGGGACTGAGGTTGTTTGATTCCCACCTGAGTATTTTCGCTGGTTGGGAAACCAACTTTTCGTGATACATGATTTTCCATATGCTGGGATGGATTATCGTGGTGATCCAAACATGGTTCTTCCACCAGGAGAGCAATGGGATGATACAGGTAAAATTTTTTTACATCATTTCTAAATTATATATATATATATATATATATTTATATATTTTATATATATATATTATATATATATATATATAATATATATATATATATATTTTTGTTTTTTAAATCATCCAAAAACTGATAGTAAAAAGTTTTAAATGTAGATGTGGGTCCACGACGACCAGGCACTCTCCCGCCCTATGAGAGAAGACACCTGGCTGCTGCGGCACCAACCCTATAGGACCAATCAGTAGAGACCTTGGCCGAATTGGAGAGTCATCTAGAGCATTTGACAGTAGATATTCCAGAGACTAGTATAGATGATATTCCTCTTAGGCTTCAGCGCTATGTGATTGGGGTCCCAGGACCTTTTAGGAGGTTCCTTTGTAGGATAGCCCGAGCAATGGTTTCTTATCGTGATCATCATGAGGGATAGGATGATCGCATTCGTAGATTTCATATGACATTTATATATTTTTGTGCTATCATTTTTGCTGATCATAAGGTGTTTTTCAACCTATGATTGAAGACGATGTATATTTTGACACACTTATATGCTATGATATATCACTATTACTGGCTATCTTGAATAACATGTTTATGGAATGTTTTTAAATTTACTATCTTGATTATTGCAAATGTCTATTTAACATTTGAGAAGCAACTGCATTTGCTAATGTGTTTAAATATCTTGGAATATGTTGATATTCAATGTAGTCAAATTCACGTTCCAGGAGACGAACTCTAAAAAATAATCTTAATAATACTGGGTTTCTAATGGCATAAACCCTGTTAAGCTGTAATACAACGAGTTCTGAATCTAACCTTACAATCAAACTCCGAATCCCAAATGAGATGGATTTAGCTAATAACTCAATCAATGCACTATACTCTGCAATGTTATTCGTTGTTTGACCAAGGCTTACCCCATGCATAGATACTAACTTGTCAGAGGATGAATAAATAACCCAAGCTGCGGAAGAAATATTTCGTGTACTACGATAGGCACCATCAGCAAAACCAATGTATGTTTGAGAAGAAACTGACATCTGCAATATCAAGAGTAAAACCAAGATAAGCAAGAATAACGACAAAACACACTCTAAACTAGGCACACTCTGTAATCTGAAACACACCAACTAGAAATAAATCTATTCTAACCAGAATCTCCACACCAAACTTTAAGCATAATATCTTTTCAGATAAAGCCCATTTTTGGGTTTACCTAAAGAGAAACCATCAAAATCTACTAATTCATAGGCCCTTTGGCCACCTTTCACTTAACAACAAAAGGACCATGCCACATGGGTACGAATTTTCCAGCCCCTAGCTTATCATTAGCTTGATCATATAATAAAACTAGGTCCCCTTCCGAAAAATTACGAGGTGTAACATTTCGATCATACTGAGCTTTAATTCTTTTTGCGTGAGTCTTGATTGCTAATGCAGCATCACGTCGATTCTCATCTAATTGAGCCAAGTACAAAAGACGTTTTTCCTCTTCGGAAGTGGCTGGAAATAATTCTATGGCTATTTGCAACGACAAAATTTCGCATTCAATGGGTAACACGGCTTCCAACCTGTGAACAAGTTGAAAAGGAGTGAAACCTGTTGATGTTTTGACTGAGGTTCGGTACGCCCAAAGAGCTGAAAATAACATGTTATGCCAATTCGACCGATGAATACCAATGATTCGTTAGATCATGGTGACTAGAAATTTGTTGATTGCCTCAACCAGACCATTAGCTTTTGGGTAATATGGAGTAGAGCTATTATGATGCAGGCCAAGTTGATCTGCTAGCTCAGTGATCATTATGTTTTGGAAATGGCTCCCATGATCAGTGATAATCACTTGAGGAACACTGAACCTAGCAATTATATGATTGAAAACGAAAATAGCAGCAGTTTTTCCGTCTGCTGAAAATGTAGGTATCGCCTCGGCCCACTTGGTAAAATAATATACCGCAAGGATGATATACGCATGCCCCCTGACCGAGTGAGGGTTACATGTAATAAAATCGATACCCCATTTTGTGAAAGGACCAACGACAATTATAGGGTGGAGAGGAGCAGGTGGAGCACGCATCTTTCAATCAAAAATTTGGCAATTGTGGCATTTCTGGACGACATTGATACAATCTTTAAATAACGATGGCCAGAAATAACCAGCGCGCAATATCTTTTGGGCTGTGGCATACCCAAACATATGACCGCTACACGCTCTAGAGTGACAGTCATTCAGAACCTTTTCAGCTTCCTCATGAGTTAAACAACAATGAAAAACAGAATCCACCCCACGACGATAGAGTGTATCTCCAATAATTCTGTACTGTTGGGATTGGAAACGTATTTTCCTTTGTTGAGAACGTGAAATTTCAGGCTGAAAAGATTGGGTTATAAGAAACAAAGATTCATCCGCAGGGGATTCTTTTGCCACAGTTTCGGTATCAGTACGCGGGAAGTCACACATTAACTCCGCGAAAACCAAAGACTTCTTCGACTTGGATTTTTCAGACTCCAGGTCGAATTCCTGCAGGGTAACGATCCATTTGGAATACTTGCCCCCTATTAATTGTTTAGTCAAAATATATGTCATAGGGTTACAGTCAGAAAGTACTGTGGTTTTGCGTAGTAGAATGTAGTGACGAAATCGCTGGACAACTTGAACAACTGCCAGGGCCAATTTCTCCACATGCGAATACTTAAGCTCAGTTGGATTCAAAGTTCGACTAAGATAGTAAATCACATGTTCAGCATTGAATTCATCTTCCTGAACTAAAACCATTCCAATGGTGGAATGAGAAGCGGCGAGGTACAAAAAATAATCCTAGTTGTAGTTGGGAGGATGCAATAACGCTACATGGGTCAACACATATTTAAGTGCATCAAAAGATTTATGAGCTATCTCATCCCAAAATAATGGAGTGTTTTGTTTCAACGACCTGGTAAAACCTTTCGTTATCTCGCCGTAGTTAGGAATGAATCGACGTAAAAAGTTTGCTTTCCCCTGCAAACTTTGGAGTTGGCGAAGAGTCGAAGGCAGAGGTAATTTAACAATGGCTTCAAACTTCGAGGGATCGACACAAATGCCAACTTTTGAAACAACAAATCCCAATAAGAGACCCGTTTCTATACAAAAAACACATTTGTGTGGATTCAACCTAATTCGATAATGCCTACATCTCATAAAAATGGCTCGTAAATGAGTGAGATGATCGGCTCTACGTAATGAATGAGCAGGTAAATCATCGAGACAACGCTGCACAATGTGCTTGATGTCGTGAAATGCGTAAGATATAGCACTTTGAAAAGTTGCTCTGGCGTTCTTCAACCCAAAAGGTAATTTGCAATAAGCAAAGGTCCCCCATGGAAAAATGAAAGACATTTTTTTTTTATCAGCAGGGAGTATGTTAATTTGATTGTAACCGGAAAATCCATCCATAAAGGAGAACATTTCATTGCCGGTACAATCATCAATTATTTGATCGATATAGGGAGTTGGATAATTGTCCTTTGGACAGGCTCGATTAATATCCCTATAATCAATACATATTCTTATCGTTCCTTGCTTTTTTTTAATAGGAACAATATTTGATACCCAATCCGTTAAAGGAATCGGATATATGAAACTTGCTCGAAGCAATTTCTCAACTTCAGCTTTAATAGTAGCAACTTTTCTTGGGTGTATCTGACGCAAACATTGCCGAACGGGTTTAGCATCTGGGTAAGTTTTGTTTTCATGGACAACAATTTATGGATCGATTCCTGGCATTTCTTCGTATGACCAGGCAAACACGTTGCGGAATTCTTGAAATAGGGCTTTATAAGTTTGGATTTCCTCGTCCGTACAAGAAGCACCTATATGAATGTTTTCAATAATTCCGGGTTTCACTGAAATTTCAATAGGAATGGATTGAGAAATGTTTCCCAAATTCAACTCAGAATCGGGATGTTTCAATGGATTTTGTGGTTCCTTGACATAATCAGTGGTAAAAACGAAGATCGATGATGAAGATCTTCCCATGGTAAATCATCAACAGAAAAAATCTCACGAAGCTGTATGAATAGGTTCATAAAAGGTTGTTGAATCTGAGGTTGAGATTGGAAGTGACTCCACATGGACCACATTCATTGGATCAATTTTCGTTGAACTAGAGTCAGAAAACGAATGTACCGCCTGATATGCAAATTCAAATGGACTCAAGGGCATGGCATCACCAAATGGGTCCACCTCAGAATCGAAAGGAACGATCCAAGGATCATCAAGAACAATAGTATCCGATGAAATCATATGAATGGTTGCAAAAGGAAGCGATACGTTCAGAGGAGGAAAGGAAAAAGTTCCTAGCAAACCATAATCTTTGACTAATCCCACCCCAACATCCTTATAAGGGATAGTTGTTTTACCGACATGTTGAATACTCTCATAAGAGGTTGGGTCGGATGAAAAGTAAGTCAAATGATCTATTGTAACGATCTTTCCATTATGAGGGAACTTAATGAGCCGAAAGACCGATGAAACAACAACAGTGATCGTGTAAGACCAACTGTGACCCAAAAGAAGGTTGCAATCTAGAGGGGCATCAACCACCTCCACATCTAGATTAACAGTTTTTCCTGTAGAATGCCATAAGGATGAAACCCTCGGCTGTCGAAAGCCTTCAAAATCGTGGGTGATTGGTTAAGTGTCGGAGAACCAAGCAATTTCCAACATGAAATCGACATAATATACGTTGAAGCTCCCTCATCAATCACAGTCTGAAAGCAAGGCCTGTTTTTGACTAACAATGTGATCTAGAAAGCCATTTGATGAGGTAAGTGAGGTGTACTATTTTCTAAATCAAAGATTATAAGGCTGGAATCCTGAACATCAACAGCTCCTATAGCAAACAAAAGCAATTTACGCTGTGCTGGACATGATTGCAACACCTCCAAAGCCGACATTGCTGAAGGGGATATAGCTAGATCTTCGACAATGTTATAGTTCTGAGCAGCTCTCGCATGTGAATTCAAAGCTGACTTCCGAAGTATACCTTTAGCAAGCGGTTTGATTACTAAGTATGGATTAGGTTTCTCGATCTGTAGCGGATCAGAACCAGGAGGAGTTGAAGTTGATGGGTTTGAACTAGAAGATTCTAGTTCTTTACCACCAACAGGATTCTTACTTCCATAATCTTGTGATCGCGTCGTAATCCTGACATGGGACATCATCATAATTGGTTCTTCTGAGGCATTTGAGGAAGAACCTATCATCTTACTATCTTGAGTGGGAAAAGGATCCTTCAAGACAACAGGCGTTTGAGAACCTTTGACGATTTTCGAAACCTCAGCTCGATGTGGACAATCTCTTGTAAAGTGCTCCTCATCACCGATGAGACAAGAATAGCGAGGTTTACGTTTCTCGTCAGTAGATTCAGTTTTTTCTGGCTTCTCTTTTGCGTTTTGTTTATTTTTCTTCTTCCCTTTCTTTTTACCATAGAATTTGGATTTGGCCATAGAAGATTCTACAACATGAATATCGACAGGAACTTCAATGGAAGCTTCTCCTGTCGGGGAATCTGGTAAAGTTATAATAGGAGAAGATTTTTTTGCAGATTTCTTCTTACTTTTGGTATTAACTATACCAATCATACCATCAGCGACATGAGACCCTGAAGGATTTGCAGTTATTTGATTTTGTTTGGGAAGATCGAGGATTTTTTCGTGTAAAGTACCCGACTGCGTATAAACTAAGTCAAGGTACTGAGCTTGAGCAATTACTTGCTCTTTAGTAACTACTCCGGCCTTAGCTATATCCTCAGTGATTTTTGGTAATAAGGATTTAACAATCCATTCTGCCAAAAATTGATCCAGGATATAAACTTTCACTAAACGTCGTCGACGTCGCCATTCATGAATATGGTCTAAAATATATGTAGACGTTGAATGTTTTAATGAAGTTAATAATTCCGTGCCATTGTCATATCTGACAGCCAACTGAAAATGAGTCAAGAACGAAGTAGCTAGCAGACTAAAATTATAAAAAGAGCTTCGTGGCAACTCAATGTACCACTTAGCCGCAAGACCAATTAGAGTGCATTGAAAAATCCTTAAGTGAATTAAATCATCTATAATGGAATTTGATGCACACCAGAGGTGATAGGTCGTCACATGGTTCAACGGGTCCTCTCCAGGGTTACCCTCAAACTTGGGAATATCACTGGGCAACTTATTAGGCATTGGCGGCCAGTACGAAAGATAATAAATTGGATCGTTCGTAAGGCACGACAAGTTAGGTAAATCCAAAGTTGCGATGAATGGTAACTGACGGTTAGGGTATCGAAAACCTTGGGACACAAGACCAGCTCCAGGAGGAGGATACCCAGGATAACCTGGAATTAGATTTTCATTTGGAATATTATATCCTCCCAGAAAACCATGATTAATCGGACCAAACTGGGGTTGTTGAGATTGAGGTTGTTGATATGTATACCCAGGGTACGGTTGATACTCATAAACTAGACTTTGCATAGCAGGATCGTATTGATACTGTCCCTGGTACGGTTGATAAGTAAATTGAGGTTGACTCGTGACAACCGTACTTGGACCAGGTTGTCCTACAGGCATCTGAACCAAAGTCTGGATTGTAGGTCTAGACTGAGGTAAAGAGCTCTGAGGAGTTGATACAGGAACAGTAGAAACCAAAGTTGTCAATACTCCAGAAGTAAGTGGGGTAGATTGAAGAGATTCTACAGTAGTTGCAGCAGTCGATTGAGGCAGAGTTTGAGGCGAACTAGGCCTAGGTTGATGAACTACACCAGGTGCAGAAGTTTGAATAGTAGACTGGACAGGTTGTTGGGTTGAACCAAAAACCACGGGTTGTCCATGTTGAGATGAAAACTGCACGTTGGGTTGCAAACTATGTTGAGTTTGAGATGGATCCCACACCATATTCATTTTGGGGTAAGGGCCCATAATAGGTTGAGCATATTGAGGACCATAACCAGGTTGAGCATAGGACTGGTAATTTCCAGTTCCTTGAACAAATGGTTGACCAGAAGGTGGTTGGAAACCTTGAGATTGATACTGACCTTGAGGTTGATAACCTTGAGGCATGTATGAAAACTGGGGCTGACCTTGAGGTATATATTGATACTGGGGTTGACCTTGAGGCATATATCGAGTCTGAGGTTGACCTTGACGCATATATTGAGTCTGGGGTTGACCTTGAGGCATGTACTGTCCCTGAGGTATGTACTGACCTTGAGGTTGCCCCCCAGGTGGAATTTGATTGCCTTGAGGTTGCCCCCCAGGCGGTATTTTATTGCCCTGAGGTTGCCCCCCAGGCGGAAATTGATTACCTTAAGGTTGACCCCCAGGCGAAATCTAACTACCTTGAGGTTGCGGATTGGGAATAACACCAGACATCATAAGAATTTCTTCTACACTCAACAATGGAGTTCTATTATGACCAGTTGATACCCCATGTTCAATGGGTTGAGGAGACGCTCCTGAAAAAGTACGAGAAACTGACTGATACCTAGACGGAACAGAAGGACCGCCATATAAAAATGTTTCCGGATTTTGAGAAAACATGGATGACCGATTTGACATATTTAAAGGAGGATAATAATCTCTGGGCGTTGGATGAAAAGGAATACGAGGTGGTGAAGCAGCGAGACCTAGATTTTCTAAAAAGTTTGTTAAAGATATGTACCAAGCGTCACTTCAAAAAGGACTATAAAAGATAGATTCATGCTCCCTAAGTTCTATAATCGATTGATTTTCAAGGGGAGTTATATCCTCGTCTGGAATAACAAGTTCTTCAATAGAAATGAGTCCCGTGGGAAGATTCTGGGTAATAAAACTTCCTACCTTGGGTGAACTAGGACCACTAGAAACTGGAGAAGCAAATCATGAGGATGGAGTAAAAGCAAGTTCAGTTTCAGGTTCAGAAATTTCAGGTTCCTCAATGAGTTGACCAGTAGAAGAAAAACTACCAGTAAGCTCAGAAACTGAAAGTGGTTCAAAAATATACTCTGTGGCTGGAATGTGATAATCAGGATGAATAACCAAAGATGATTCTTCGGCCTCTGGTGACCCAACTCTACTTTCACTAGGTGTGACAAGAGCTATTAGCCCTTCAAGCTGACTTGGTGTATATTCAGGAGGCTGCCCCCAAAGTCTATGGGATTGCCTCAATAATTCAACCACGATTAATTAATTAATTACTTCAGATGAAAACAAAGAAAATCTCAAGAAAATCACCTAAAGTCTCTAAAGAACCAAACAATTGAATCACACACTTAACAATCTAAGAGTTCAAACCACACACAAACAATATTCTTCCGTACCGAAAACACTAGTTGGTGATGAAATCCAACCTCGTAGAATTTAATACAGAATGGCAGTTGGAACAGTTACCCCGACAACTTGCTTAATGAAACAGACTGGCACAAGTTTCTCCACAAAACCGTCTCGAGTGAAGATAACCCCCCAGAGAGTCCAAGTGAGTCTAGTCAACGTTTGCTCTAGGTACAGTGGGATCTTCCCTCCATCGTCACCTTAGGAAGAATCCTAAAGATTATGGCCACTAAGGTTACCAACGGAAACAAATATATTTGGGGGAACAATCTACGATCTGATACGCACGCAAGGGTAGAGTAACAAGCTCAATCCCCTTGAAGGCTCCTTGACATAATCCAAGGTTTACCAACAAGTGACCCCAAGCTCCTTGACAATGGTCAATCCGAGGTTTACCATTTTTAATACGTGAATATCATCTATCGTTCCCAATGAGGAAGGATTGATTACCTCACTGGTTCAGATATGATCTCGTGCTTCTCCTTTAAGAGCAACTTTCCCGGAGCATAGATGTAACAATTGGAATTTCTTCCTACCTCAATATCAACTACTTGTTTGTTTTAACTATCTTGGAGAGTTAATTACTCCCTACTCCAAGATACTAGCCTAAGCTATGTTGGTGAATAAGAGCCCTAAAATTAAAAAGATTGCTAGATGAATTTTAATGAAGCGTTAATTTTATTGGTTGTTTCTTAAGTCAAAAGGTATGGAGATGAAACTTTGTGGTGTGAAGACTCGACTCCAAAACGCTAAAAAAATGCACCTAAGATGATCAATTCTTTTCCTTTTCAATGAATCTCTAGCTAAAGGAAGAGTTGAGAATGCAATTCTTGAAAACAAAACTTTCCTTCAACATAAAACGAAAAGAAAAACTTTTTGTCTTTTTCTTTTTCAATACACTCAAACGAAGCTACTAATTATGCTCACGAAATAAATCCCTTTTTGTTTCAACACTCAAAACTAGAAAAACAATTTTTTCAAAAGAGAAACTAGAATTTCTAGAAAACACACTCAAAATTATTAAAAAATCAAATCTTGAGATCTAACTTTTTAAAAACTAATTGAAATAAAAGCTTCAAATGTTTTTGAGGATGTTTTTACTTAGTTACTCAGCAAACTAAGGATTAAATTCATTCAACAAGACAAATCAACCAAAAACACCCAGCTATGTTTTTTATAAAAAAAATGAAATTCACAACTTATGACCAAGTTCGTTCAAAGTTTTGCAAAGAGAAACAAAATCAATTTCTCACCAAAGGAAGATCTCACAAACTAGCCAGACTTATCAAGAAGACAAAATATTCCAAGGTGATCTAAGGTCTCTTAGGCTTCTAAGCTTCAAGTCACTACAAAGACTGAGTGAGGACCGAACCAAGCATGCAAAAACTTCTAGAAATTCATCCAAAACACAACACCAATGGAACTTACTTATGAGAGACTTTTAACAGGATATATGTAGATCTAGGTAGAGGATAAAAGTAACAAAAATAATCTAAACTAAAATGGACAAAAAGATTTAAAGATTTTCAAAAACTTTAACAGGGTCCGCAGGCCCCAGTGAAACCAGGTGCGGTACCGCTCTGTGCAGTAAAGTAACAGGGCAGAGAGGTCCGCACTGTAACTTAAACAGAACGTGTGGTCCTCGTAAAAATTTCTAAAAAAAAAAGAAAAAATCAATCCAGGACTGAAAAACTACCCAATCCCACACACATCAAGTAAAAACCAGAAAAAAAAAAATCAAGTTTCTCGAATCAAAGATAAAGGAAAATTAAACAATCAAATCCCGTCCCCAGTGGAGTCGCCAATTTCTTAAGTGGATAAATTGTTCTTGCAGACAAGACCGATCTCCCTAGTATCAATTGATATCTAGCAAAAAGTAGGACACGCAAATCTACTCTCTAAACATAGTTCGATTCATTAATAAAAACTAAGAGGTGTTTTATAGACCCTACCTCAAGTCCAACGCTAGTTTGTGGCAGCCTTGCTCCAACAACTTCAAAGAGTTTCCTTTTAATAATCTACAAACACAAACAAGAACACATCAAAGAACACATACATAGCTAATATAATAAATCATGTTCATCATAGTGATCAAGGAGTCTATGAAATAAACCATTAAACACAGCTCATTGAGAAAAATAAACTTGATTGTATTAACTTTAACAAAGAATAACTTTACAACCTTGGTGCCTTGACGCTATACAAGCTCTTCCCAGGGTTCAGGCTGGAACCTCCTCTACTTTGACAAGCCTCACTCTCTCCCAAATGAGATCAAAAGGTATGTGATCTTTCCTCTCAAAAGCTCAATTAGGAAGACTAAGTTCCAACAGCATATACCCTAAAAAATATTCAGCTTTCAACCTCCCAAGTAACCAGCCCAAAGCTTCATTTTATAGTGCAAGGGAAGGAGGTTACAGGGTCCACCATTGAAGGGATAAAGTCCTCGTTCAAGGGGTTAAGCTCTCACATCAAGGGGTTAGCTCCTTAAGGAATGGGATGCATGCACCCTCAAGGAGCGAACTTGCCAGTGCAAGATTCCCTCTAGAAGCTTCTAGAATTGACTCAAAGTGAGTTTTTAAGAATAAAATCGTGCCTTTTTAACTTTTACAGGGGTTCTCACCCATAAATGAAGATACAGAGTGGTTAGGTGCGCAGAGGACACCAATGGGTGCGGTACCATAGGTAATGCTAAGAGAAAGTGCGAAACCAGAGTTTTTAGAGATTTTTAAGGACTTTCTCTCATTTTCAAAGCTTAATATGTAGAGCTGAGGTTTAAGACTTGCAAAGGAGGTATGTATGAGTGTTTATAGACTCATACAGTTTACAGAAAGTCATGGTGACTAATTTTTCGTGTAACACTCTTTGTAAGAAGAAGGCTCAATGTCCACCATCTCTATCAGCAGTGCCATATAACCTATGTACCTTTGTGGTTGTTTACTTTGCCTAAACATGGTGCTAGAAGCCTTGACTTTTTCTAATCCTCCTGTATCAACCTCTCGGACCACCAGGCCTTCTTCCTCCCTATGGTAGGTGACTCTGGCTAATATGTCTGCTCTCGATCTAGCTTGTCCTCCTCATCTTTCTGCAAATCCTCCTACGCTACCCTCTTGCCACTAGATTGTGGTTGTGGATGAATTTGAGGTGTTGGATGTAACTCTTGTTTGGGAGTAAGTAGCTCCTCCTCAGGTATTGCAATCTACTTATGCTCTGAGGAAACTCTTAGAGCCTAATCCTCTTGGAATCTCACATCTCGCCTAAGAAATGTCTTCCTAAGTCCTGAAATATACACCTTGTATGTCTGATATGTCCCACTATACCCCACAAAGATCCCTTCTATGTTGTGGCATCCAAATTCTTCCTATCATCTTTAGACACATGACAATATACATTTGTGCCAAAATTATGGAAGTGTGAAACATTAGGCTTCTTTCCCATGAAATCCTCCTCTGGCGTGACTCATGCAAGCACCCTATGGACTCCTTTTCTGTAGAAATACTATATTGTTGCATGCTTCTGCCCACAAGATTCTAGGTAGATCCTGATCATGCAAAATAGCTCTAGTTTCTCCAACAATACCCTTATTCTTCCTCTCTACCACCCCATTTTGTTGAGGGTTAAAAGGTGTTATCAACTCTCTCCTAAGACCTTATTTTTCACAAAACTCCTTGACAGAATTAGCGATGTATTCTCCACCATTGTCACTTCTCACTACCTTGATTTTCTTCCCAGCCTACTTCTCTACCAGGGCCTTAAACTCCATGAACTTGTCTAAGACCTCATATTTCTTTTTCATAAATATATCCAAGTCTTCCAAGAAAAAACATCAATGGAAGTGACATAATACCTATGCCTCATCAATGATGGAGAAGAGAAATGCCTACACACATCTGAATGCACCAACTCCAAAATACCTTTGCCTCCGCTATCCTAACCATGGAAGGAAGACTTGGCATACTTGCCAAGGATGCACCTCTTGCACACTCCACCCTTGTCAAAACCTCCTGTTGGTAATCTTGCAACAATCTGCTGAAGAATATTCAATTCCCCATGATGCAAGTGTCCCATGCGCATGTGCCAAAGTTCACCTACATCTGCACATCCATGTCTTGCTTCTCAAGGCTGCATTAGTCTCTACATGCAACTTGTAGAGATTTTTCACACTTACACATATTTGCTTCTTACATCTAGAATCCAAGTGTTGGAGGAAAGTATGCTAAGGGTAACATCATATCCTTTATCCTTAATGATAGATACTGAAAACAATTTCTTCTTCATCCCAAGAACATAGAGAACATCTTTGAGATGAAGAGTATTAGCTGACTCCCTATCAAAGTTGAGAGTACCAACTCCCTTGTTAGCATACTTTCCATTATGTCTAAGGTCAATATTCACTTGCATATCCTTCTCATCCATTTGGATAAAGTACTCTTGATTTCCAGTCATATGGAAAGAGGCTCCTGAATCAATGTACCACGTACTATTCCCTGCTGAGCTTTCCATGCAAGATATCAATCAAAAGTCCTTCTCAAATTGAGAGGCAAACTCATCTCCCTAGGAAACTTGGAAGCATAATGTCCAAAAGTATGGCAATGGAAGCATTTGATCTTACTCAGATTGGTCTTCTTCTTGTCACCCTTGTGATTGGTTTCGCTCTTCCCATTGCCTTTCTTTCCTTTGAATTTACTTGCAAGAGAAATATTCTCTTCCTCCCTCTCAACCTTGGAACCTTTTCCATTGTTACTAGAAATCTAAACTAGCCTGAGCCTTAGCTCCTCCTGGATGATGTCACTTTGTAGGCGTTCCCAATCCGACAACTTATCTCATCCAATAATACTCTGAAAAAAAGTATGCCAATCTTTTGTAAACCCATCCAGATCCACACACACTAGCTTTTTTTCTATAGGCTTGTTCAACAGCTGCTAACTCATCAAGGACTTCCTGAACTCTGGTGACAAAGGCAATGACACTCACCCTTATGCATATTGATTATCCTCAACTTCTCTTGGAGGACCATCTTCTAGTTCTTTGAAGAGTTATGGTAGAGCTTAACTAAGGCATCCCACATATCATTAGTTGTATCTTTACCAGCAAAATGAGGAACTATATCATCCTGAAGTCCATCCAAGATCATTATCTTGGCCTTCGCCATCTACCTTTGGAAGAACCTCAATATGTCTGGATTTAAAGGCTTTGCAACACCTTTCTTAGCGAAATACTTCAACCCAAATTCGTCCAACAAGAACAATGTGCGGACCTTCCAAACACCAAAATGTGAGGAGTCATCCAGTCTATCTTGCTCTCTCAATCCCAATCCTATGTGAGTTTTCATCTTTCAACTTTGAAGACTCTTGTGCTAATCAATTCTTGTTCAATGTTTTGATACCATGTAGAATTTTCTCGAAATTCTGATATGTTGTTATAAACAATCTTAAAATATTTTTTCTTTTCACACAGACACATAATTTCTCTACCAAATAGTAGCAGAATAGAATAGAAATATTTGCACAAAAACAACACAATTTTTCTAGGGAACCCGACAAGGAAAACACTAGCTTGGTTGAGAACTTTATTGAAGAAATATAGGCTGCATACCTCTTACAAATAACTTTGCTTCAATAGAAAATGCAATTTGATCTCTCAGCCTTGGACTAGGCTTGAAACAACTCTACAAGAATATTGATATGCTTCCCAAGTGAAATTATCCTCCAACAACTCACACAAGATAAATCCTCTTGCTTGTTCCTCTCATAAGCTCTCTTGCTCACAAACTCATGCTCAATAATTATGATCAATTTGTTGACCTATGTTGTCATTTATGTCAATATGGCAATATTCTAGATACTAGAGGATGACATGAAGCAAAGGGGAAGACGAGAAGATTGACGAAGAGATAGGAGCAAGGCCATCAGGATAACCAAGCCATAAGCAAGAGGAGTTACCAAAGGAGGTCTTTGAAAGACACTTTCAAGCCAGAGGAGCCACATTGGAGCAAGAGGAGCCATATCGGAGCTACAGGAGAAGTAATATATGCCAAAACAGAGCCTATTGGAGCTACAAGAGAAGTAATATATGCCAAAGGTTCGGAATCCAAAGGAAGACCAATCAGAGGAGCATAGAGGAAGAGCGGAGGACATAGCGGAAGAGCAGTTAACGAAGGAGTATTACAATGGAGCAGTATATAATATTGGAGGAGCCACATAGAACCGATAGAAAGGAAACAACAGAGCAATATATAAACAAAGTTAAAGGAGTGGAGCTATATATACTGTCGGAGGCACAATATACATATACATTAAAATACACTATCAGAGGTGTAGACCCTTGTATATATGTGTATTTACACTATCAGAGGGGACTACTTTATATATATATATAATATAATTATATTATATTATATAATATATTATATATATATATATATGGGTTAATATTACTATCGGAGCAAAAGACTATGGTGTAGTGGAATTACATTATGGGAGCGAAAAGGTTTTTATATTTATATATATATAATATATAATATATATATTATATATATATTTATTATATAATATAGATAGAATTATAGATTAGATATAGATATAGATATTGGCGATAGTGAAATCGACGGGTTCTACCATGCCATCACCCCAAAACCCCCGACTGCGATGTATGTCGCGGATCCGGTGGTCCGATTGCAACATGGTTCAATGCAATATCGCATCCGCAAGTGCATCGGCCATCGGCCATCGACAATGTCATGGGCCCAACGTATAAAGGACCTCCAGAAGTCGATAATCATTGATTGCAACTACACAGCCAGACCCGATGGGTGTTATATACTTTAGAAGGTTTGAGTTCTGCGCATAAGAGATTTTCAATGTATTGGTGGGTTTCGGTGCAAAGATCGAAATACAAAGGAAAAGCCCCAGAACCCTTGATCGCCGATTGTGATTCATGTTGCGGACTTGATACAATATAGATGCGGGTGTAATATTTATTGAAGTCTACCCTTTAGCCTTTTTGCCTGTTTTTGATCATATTTCCTGTGTATTTTTACATTTGGCTTGCACGGGGTTTGGAGGCAGAAACACATTAAGGAATGCTCCCGATAGTTCAGGAGGCTGAATGATGCTGATTGCAATTGCAATGGTAACGTGATATGTGGGCTCGCCTTGATGGTACAGTCTCTCCAAATGAAAGCCTCCATAAGCACTGAAGTCCTGTGTATAAACTTTATTGAAAAAAGGGGATCTCTCTGATATCTTTTAATAGGAAATGTTTCTCTATAATACGGCCTCTCTTCCTCCTGAATGTGTCCTGTGAATATTGGAACGCTCAAATAGACAGAGGAAACCGAAATTCGGGAAGCCAAAGAAGCAAGCGAGCGTAGAGGAAATGACAGCGACCGAGGAGGAAGTTGATAGGATAAGCGAGCGTTGATGAAGCTGAAGAGCCAACAGAGAAAGGAAGCCAAAGGTTTGGGGTGTTAGGTATAAGAAAACAGAGAATTGTTTGAATGGGTTGGTCGTTGTATTGTTGAAATAGTTGGAGAAAATAGAGGTCGTAGTAGAGGGTCTAGCAAAAAAGGAAAAAGGGCCAAAGGATTAAGAGGACAGGAGACAGTCGAAGGGGAGAAGTAGCCAACAGAGAAGCAGTCATGCTGAAGCATTCACTGTGGCATTAGAACAAATTCTTGAATAGAAAGTTGTTATTTATGTAGAGCTTAGTGCAGCTAACAGTAGACTGATTAAAGTTGTGTGAAGACATTATTAGAGAGAACGAAGGCTACTAGAGACTCTGTGTGGACAGTACGAAAAGTTGCAAAGACTCCTTCATGAGAAGACTGGCTGTCATTGATGCTGTAGCATGGAGACTACAATGAAGCTGTCAATAGACAGAACATAGTAATGAAGAACATTACTATCAAGCGTGCCTTGACAAGATTGGGTCAGAACCCTTGGGGCTGGTGCCTTAGAATTAGGAAGGATTGGATTCCTTGGGGCCGGTGCCTCAGAAGTAAGAGGGATTGGAGTCCTTGGGGTTGATGCCTTAGAATTAGGAAGGATAGGTGTCTTTAGGACTGGTGTCTCAGGAATTGGAAGGATTAAATTCCTTGGGAGTCAGTGCTCCTAAGTCCAAGATTGTTGCCTTGGTGAAAAAGAGTTGGAGCTCTGGAGGTTGGAGCCTCACAAAAGTCCAAGTTGGTGCTTGGAAACCGATTGCAAACACTTATATATTGTATCTATTTTACTGCAAATATTATATTAATAAAATCATTTATTATTGTTGTTCATCTTGTGTTATGAATATAAATGTTTTAACTGGTAAAACAATAGTAGGAAAAAGAAATACCGATTCACCCCCCTCTCACTATTTCCAACAATTGGTATCAGAGCCAGTACCTTCATTCAAAGCTTAACAACTTGAAGGTTGAGCTTTAGAACACAAATGGCCAAGTCAAGGAAGAAAATATCCAATCCTCCTAAGGATATGTATCCCTCTACTACGAAAATAGAAGACAATCAATTTAAGGAGGCTCCAAGGCTCAATGGGAACTTTAATATATGGGAAGCAAGAATGAGGAATTTCCCAAGGGAAATTATCCTCCAACAACTCACACAAGATAAATCCTCTTGCTTGTTCCTCTCATAAGCTCTCTTGCTCACAAACTCATGCTCAATAATTATGATCAATTTGTTGACCTATGTTGTCATTTATGTCAATATGGCAATATTCTAGATACTAGAGGATGACATGAAGCAAAGGGGAAGCCGAGAAGATTGATGAAGAGATAGGAGCAAGGCCATCAGGATAACCAAGCCATAAGCAAGAGGAGTTACCAAAGGAGGTCTTTGAAAGACACTTCCAAGCCAGAGGAGCCACATTGGAGCAAGAGGAGCCATATCGAAGCTACAGGAGAAGTAATATATGCCAAAACAGAGCTTATTGGAGCTACAAGAGAAGTAATATATGCCAAAGGTTCGGAATCCAAAGGAAGACCAATCAGAGGAGCATAGAGGAAGAGCGAAGGACATAGCGGAAGAGCAGTTAACGAAGGAGTATTACAATGGCGCAGTATATAATATTGGAGGAGCCACATAGAACCGATAGAAAGGAAACAACAGAGCAATATATAAACAAAGTTAAAGGAGTGGAAATATATATACTGTCGGAGGCACAATATACATATACATTAAAATACACTATCAGAGGTGTAGACCCTTGTATATATGTGTATTTACACTATCAGAGGCACATACTTTATATATATATTATATATATATATATATATATATATATATATATATATATTATATATATATATATATATATATATATATATATATATATATATATAGCTGCATAAACATATATATATATATATATATATATATATATATATATATTATATTATAGATATGGGTTATATACACTTATCGGAGGCAGAAAAACTATGGTGTAGTGGAATACATTATCGGAGCGAAAAGGTTTTATATATATATAGATATCATATATATATATAATATATATATTATATATATATAGACATAGATATTGGCGATAGTGAAATCGACGGGTTCTACCATGCCATCACCCCAAAACCCCCGACTGCGATGTATGTTGCGGATCCGGTGATCCGATTGCAACATGGTTCAATGCAATATCGCATCCGCAAGTGCATCGGCCATCAGCCATCAACAATGTCATGGGCCCAACGTATAAAGGACCTCCAGAAGTCGATAATCATTGATTGCAACTACACAGCCAGACCCGATGGGTGTTATATACTTTAGAAGGTTTGAGTTCTGCGCATAAGATATTTTCAATGTATTGGTGGGTTTCGGTGCAAAGATCGAAATACAAAGGAAAAGCCCCAGAACCCTTGATTGCCGATTGTGATTCATGTTGCGGACTTGATACAATATAGATGCGGGTGTAAGATTTATTGAAGTCTGCCCTTTAGCCTTTTTGCCTGTTTTTGATCATATTTCCTGTGTATTTTTACATTTGGCTTGCACGGGGTTTGGAGGCAGAAACACATTAAGGAATGCTCCCGATAGTTCAGGAGGCTGAACGATGCTGATTGCAATTGCAATGGTAACGTGATATGTGGGCTCGCCTTGATGGTACAGTCTCTCCAAATGAAAGCCTCCATAAGCACTGAAGTCCTGTGTATAAACTTTATTGAAAAAAGGGGATCTCTCTGATATCTTTTAATAGGAAATGTTTCTCTATAATACGGCCTCTCTTCCTGCTGAATGTGTCCTGTGAATATTGGAACGCTCAAATAGACAGAGGAAACCGAAATTCGGGAAGCCAAAGAAGCAAGCGAGCGTAGAGGAAATGACAGCGACCGAGGAGGAAGTTGATAGGATAAGCGAGCGTTGTGAAGCTGAAGAGCCAACAGAGAAAGGAAGCCAAAGGTTTGGGGTGTCAGGTATAAGAAAATAGAGAATTGTTTGAATGGGTTGGTCATTGTATTGTTGAAACAGTTGGAGAAAATAGAGGTCGTAGTAGAGGGTCTAGCAGAAAAGGAAAAAGGGCCAAAGGATTAAGAGGACAGGAGACAGTCGAAGGGGAGAAGTAGCCAACAGAGAAGCAGTCATGCTGAAGCATTCACTGTGGCATTAGAACAAATTCTTGAATAGAAAGTTGTTATTTATGTAGAGCTTAGTGCAGCTAACAGTAGACTGATTAAAGTTGTGTGAAGACATTATTAGAGAGAACGAAGGCTACTAGAGACTCTGTGTGGACAGTACGAAAAGTTGCAAAGACTCCTTCATGAGAAGACTGGCTGTCATTGATGCTGTAGCATGGAGACTACAATGAAGCTGTCAATAGACTGAACATAGTAATGAAGAGTTCTTAGAGAAGAACATTACTATCAAACGTGCCTTGACAAGATTGGGTCAGAACCCTTGGGGCTGGTGCCTTAGAAGTAAGAAGGATTGGATTCCTTGGGCTGGTGCCTCAGAAGTAAGAGGGATTGGAGTCCTTGGGGTTGATGCCTTAGAATTAGGAAGGATAGGTGTCTTTAGGACTGGTGTCTCAGGAATTGGAAGGATTAAATTCCTTGGGAGTCAGTGCTCCTAAGTCCAAGATTGTTGCCTTGGTGAAAAAGAGTTGGAGCTCTGGAGGTTGGAGCCTCACAAAAGTCCAAGTTGGTGCTTGGAAACCGATTGCAAACACTTATATATTGTATCTATTTTACTGCAAATATTATATTAATAAAAGCATTTATTATTGTTGTTCATCTTGTGTTATGAATATAAATGTTTTAACTGGTAAAACAATAGTAGGAAAAAGAAATACCGATTCACCCCCCTCTCACTATTTCCAACAATTGGTATTAGAGCCAGTACCTTCATTCAAAGCTTAACAACTTGAAGGTTGAGCTTTAGAACACAAATGGCCAAGTCAAGGAAGAAAATATCCAATCCTCCTAAGGATATGTATCCCTCTACTACGAAAATAGAAGACAATCAATTTAAGGAGGCTCCAAGGCTCAATGGGAACTTTAATATATGGGAAGCAAGAATGAGGAATTTCCTATAGATCAAGGCATTGAAATTTGGATATCGGTGATTGCTAATAGCATGATGGATGAAGAATCCAAGGAGTACAATGCAAAAGCAATGAAGGCAATCTTGAATAGGCTACCTGATTATGTAAAGAACAATCTAGGAAAATATTCATCAGTAAAGGGTATATGGGACAAACTTCATGACCTTCACTCAAAAGAAGCATTGACCATGACCATCAATCAAGAAGATGCTAGAAATATAGAAGGAAATCCAGAACCCATCATAGAAGCTGAACATGAGAATGATAACATCAAGGCCAAAGTAGACCTAGAAGATGAAGAGAATGAAAAAAGATTTTGTAGAAGAACTCCTTGCTCAACTTATGACTGCCATGGAAGAGATTAACAATTTGAAAAAGGAAAATGAGTAACTTAAGAAGATAGCACTAGTCGGTGACCAAGATCAAACAAGGAATAAAGTTGACCTCATCAAGCTTCAAATACAAGAAAAGGATGAAGAGCTTGCCAAGCTTAAGAAGGAATTTCATCAAAGCAAAAGAAAGCATCATGAAGAAGTCATATCCATGACAAATCAATTGAATAAAGCAAAGAATCAGGAAGATACCTTTTCAAGTCAACTTGAACAAAGGCACTAGAACTTGAACAAACTTGAAGAAGAGATTGGTAAGTACAAGGTAGAGGTCTCCTCTCTCAAATCTCAACTACAAGAAGCAAGGAAACAAGCACAAGGATCTGAAAAGACCATGGAAGCATTGGAATTCATAGAAGGACAGGTTGATGAAGAAGGAAAGGAAAGAAACACCATGATCTGTCAACTGAAAGCAAAGGATGAAGAAATATTCAAATTAAAATCTAACATTAAGCTTCTCAAGGATGAAAGATGTAAAGCTACAAGAATCAAGGAAGAAATGGAGAGCAGTCAAGCAAAGAATGAAGAAATCTTCAAAATGAAGTCAGATATCATCTCCCTTAAACTAGAAGCAGATGAATCTACTCGTATCAAGGAAGAAACTGAGAAACAACTTGCTAAGAAGAATAATGAGTGTGAAAGCTTTGAAGAGGAGATTGTCTTCCTCAGAACAAAGGTTGAAGGGATGAACAAAATCTTGAAGAGCTCTCAGGCCTTGGATGATATGCTTAGCTATCACAGATGTCCATTTGATAAATCAGGTCTCAGGTATGTTGGTAAATCCTCAAACAACAATAATAATGCTTCAAACAAAAGGGATGTGAAGAAACTAGAAAGTAATGGTGATGCTCCTAGTCCCAACAAAGGCAAGGAGGAAAATCAAGGCTACAATATAAGAAATCCTGCTCCAAGAAGAAATGTAGATGATGTCAAATATGCGAGAGGCAACTGTTATCATCAAAGGCTCTCAAGGCAGAAAGGCTTCAGAAGTACATCAAGGAAATCTCCATCTCCCAGGTACCAAAGTTCATTTTTTGGTTATTTTTATTCTTGTACAAACTTTGGTCACATGGAAAAAGACTATAAAGAATATCATAGAGATAGATATTATAGTTCCCAACAATCTCCAAGAAACAATTTTGCAGGAAGAAATCATGAATTCTTAGTCATGAACAATGTAGAATGCTTCAAGTGTCATAACATTGGTCATATGGCACGTGATTGTAACTTAACATGGGCTCTTACTTAAGCTAGAACCATGCAAAAGAAGAAAGTTACAAAAGTATGGGGAAGAAAGCAAATACAATCCGAAAGTCCCTTGAGCTCTCCAGCCAACATCATATGCCATTGGCTTGAATTTTGACAATCTAAGCATTAGATAGAAGACTCTGCCAAAAGAGATGATGCATACAGTTAGGGGGAGCCTGTGATTCTTGATCATTATTGCTGAAGCTATTAGTGAAAGGGTCCTTATGAAATCCTTATTGAGCTATATTAACAATCATTCTTTGATGAAGATCATTTCTCAGGAGTACTCCATTGAAGAATATGATCATGTAACCATTCTTTGGATTGTTGTTAAAGATACTTTCCATTTAATCACTAAGTAGTATTTGGAACACCAGATATTGTCATCTAATACTGAAGAAATAGAGAAAACAACTATGGTGTTGTTATCACAGAAGTTTATGTCTTGACTCATGGATTTAATGTGAGAAAAGATAAATTCTAGACACTAATGGAGGCAATCTTCAACCAAACAGATACATCTAGTATGGAATATTGAAATAAGAGTAGTTGGCCTCATATAACAAAACTGAAGCATTGCAACAACATGCAAATCAATAAAATAAATTTAAAAGGTAGTCATAGATTGGATATTTGATTCTTCTATGGAAATAACATGTAGAGATATGTACAATAACACAAGGACAAGATGGCTCATAGAAAGGAAAGTGTGGTGCAGTCAAATATAACTTATGCTAAGACTGGTCACTGAGAAAATATAGCAATAGTAAGGCACAACCTCTCACCTTTTCATCCAAATGCAGTGAAGTTGAATATTGGATGGCAAACACTCAAGGAGAAGCACAGTGACACAAAGGAACTCAGATATGAAGAAAGACAACAAGAAAGGCAATCTCAGTGGCAGTCTCTCCTGATTCGGACTATGATGGTCTCTCAATTCTGTATATGGAGACAACAATATGGATTGAAGCATAAAATACTGGACTTGGACACTTGGTGTATGGCCATTTGAAATCTAAATGAAAGCATTAAAGTAGAGCATCTCTAAGCATTGTTGAAGCCATGATAAAGTAGTTCTGAGACATGAAGAGGGAATAATGTGAAAATTGATGATAAAGCATCAATCCTTCTATCTTGAGTAAAAATAAGAATAGCACTATGAAAGCGGGAGTCACAGACCCACGAAGATCTACCATTCATGAAGAACAGAAGCAATTTGATAGGGGAGTCCCAGAGCACTCCTTGTCCATTGATGTCAAAGCGGGAGAGAGGAAGAATATTGCCATCAATAACAAAGGGGGAGATTGTTGACCTAGGTTGTCATTGATGTCAATATGGAAATATTCTAGATACTAGAGGATGACATGAAGCAAAGGGGAAGTGAGAAAATCCATGAAGAGATAGGAGCAAGGCCATCAGGATAGCTAAGCTATAAGCAAGAGGAGTTACCAAAGGAGGTCTTTGAAAGACACTGCCAAGCCAGAGGAACCACATTAGAGCAAGAGGAGCCATATCGGAGCTACAAGAGAAGTAATATATGCCAAAACAGAGCCTACCGAAGCTATAGGAGAAGTGATATATGCCAAAGGTTTGGAATCCAGAGGAAGACCGATCAGAGGAACATAGAGGAAGAGTGGAGGACACGACGAAAGAGTAGTTAACGGAGGAGTATTACAACGGAGTAGTATATAATATTGGAGGAGCCACATAGAACCGATAGAAAGGAAACAATGAAGCAATATATAAACAGAGTTAAAGGAGTGGAGCTATATACGCTATTGGAGGCAGAGTGTACATATACATCAAAATACACTATCGGACACTGAATTCACATATATACCACAGAATACACTATCGGGAGCACATATCATATATATGCATGCTTTTACACTATTAGAGGTGCAGACCCTTGTATATATGTGCATTTACACTATCGGAGGCACAGACTTATTATATATATATATTATATATATATATATATATATATATAGATATAGATATATATGGGTATATACACTATCGGCGGCATAAACCCATATTACACATACTGGGAGCTATCAAGGAGCAAGGAAGCGGTTTTAACACTATCGAAGGCGGAAAAGACCAAGGTTATAGTGGAATACACTATCGGAGTGGAAAAGTTTATATATATATATATATATATATCAGCGACAATGAAATCGGTGGGTTCTACCATGCCATCACCCCAAAACCCCCGACTAAAATGTATGTCACGGACCCGTTGCTCTGATTGTAGCATGGTTCAATGCAATATCGCATCCGCAGGTGGATCGGCCATCGGCAATCGACAATGTCATGGGCCCGACATATAAAGGACCTCTGGAAGCTGCAAATCACCGATTGCGACTACACAGCCGGACCCGATGGGTGTTATATACCCAACTTTAGAAGGTTTGAGTTCCGCGCACAAGAGATTTTCAATGTATTGGCGGTTTCGGTGCAAAGACCGAAATACAAAGGAAAAGCCCCGGAACCCTTGATTGTCAACTGCGATTCATGTTTCAGACCCGATACAGTATAGATGCGGGTGTAATATTTCTCGAAGTCCGCCCTTTAGCCTTTTTGCCTGGTTTTTCCCATATTTCTTGTGTATTTGTATATTTGACTTGTGCGGGGTTTGGAGGCAGAAACACATTAAGGAATGCTCCCGATAGTTCAGGAGGCTGAATGATGCCGGTTGTAATTGCGATGGTAACGTGACATGTGGGCTCGCCCTGATGGTACAATCTCTCCAAATGAAAACCTCTATAAGCACTGAAGTCCTATGTATGAACATTATTGAAAAGAAGGGGATCTCTCTGATACCTTTTAATAGTCAACGTTTCTCTGTAATACCGCCTCTCTTCCTCCTGAACATGTCCTGTGAATATTGGAATGCTCGAATAGACAGAGGAAACCAAAATTTGGGAAGTCGAAGAAGCAAGCGAGCGCAAAGGAGAAGGGAAGCCATAGGCCAGGGGTGTCAGGTATAAGAAAACAAAGAATTGTTTGGATGGGTTGGTCATTGTATTGTTGAAATAGTTGGAGAAAACAAACGCTGTAGTAGAGGTTCCAACAGTAAAGGAAAAAGGGCCAAAGGACCAAAAAGACAGGAGACAGTCAAAGGGGAGAAGTAGTCAACAGAGAAGCAGTCATGTTGAAGCATTCACTATGGCATTAGAACAGATGCTTGAATAGAAAGGTGTTCTTTATGCAGAGCTTAGTGCAGCTAACAGTAAACTTACTAAAGTTGTGTGAAGACATTATTAGAGAGCACGAAGGCTATTAGAGACTCTGCCCGGATAATATGAAGAATTGCAAAGACTCCTTCATGAGAAGACTGGTTGTTATTGATGTTGTAGCATGGAGACTACAGTGAAGCTGTAAACAGACAAAACTTAGTAATGAAGAGTTATGAGAGCAGAACATTACTATCAAACATGCCTTGACAAGATTGGGTCAGAACCCTTGGGGCTAGTGCCTCAGAAGTAAGAAGGATTGGAGTCCTTGGGGCCGGTGCCTCAGAAGTAAGAAGGATTGGAGTCCTTGGGGTTGATGCCTCAGAAGTAGGAAGGATAGGTGTCTTTGGGACTAGTGTCTCAGGACCTGGAAGGATTAAATTCCTTGGGAGTCAGTGCTCCTAAGTCCAAGATTGTTGCCTTGGTGAAACAGAGTTGGAGCTCTGGAGGTTGGAGCCTCACAAAAGTCCAAGTTGGTGATTGGCAACCGATTGCAACCACTTATATATTGTATCTAGTTTACTGCAAATATTATATTAATAAAAGCATTTATTATTGTTATTCATCTTGTGTTCTAAATATAATTTTTTTAACTGGTAAAACAATAGTTAGAAAAAGAAATACTGATTCACCCCCACCCTTTCAGTATTTCCAACACAATTGTGTGTCTTTGAGCTCATTATAAGATTTTCAATTAGGCTATTGCTAGTGAGTTTTCTAAATTAGGAGTTGAAATGGGGCTTTTCTAAACTAAAAAAGTCGACACACTTAGTTAACTAGATCCTCCTAAATTTTAGAAGGCTAACTCCAGTTGTTCACTCAGTTCCCAATTTAATTCACACTAGAAGACAATTAACTTGGTCTTCCACAAATTCACACTAGTCAAACAGCTTCTTGAACTCATCCTCATCATTGAAACTCATACAAGACTAAGAAGATGTCTAAATTGATTCCTTGAATCAAGGCACAGATCAAGGAATCCTTTCCTTCGCTATTTTTCAACAATGAGGACTCAACTTGAACTTATATGCAACTTGAGGGATGTCATCCTATCCTTGAGATGTTTCATTTGACCCAAGGTCGACCTTGACAATTTTTTATTTGTGGGCTTCACCTCAAAAATGTTCATTAGCAAAGGGTATATGGAACAAACTTCATGACCTTCACTCAAAAGGAGCATTGACCATGACCATCAATCAAGAAGACGATGGAAATATAAAAGGAAATCCAGAACCCATCATAGAATTTGAACATGAGAATGATAACATCAAGGCCAAAGTAGACCTAGAAGATGAAGATAATGAAAAAAGATTTTGTAGAAGAACTCCTCACTCAACTTATGACTGCCATGGAAGATATTAACAATTTGAAAAAGGAAAATGAGGAACTTAAGAAGATAGAACTAGTTGGTGACCAAGATCAAACAAGGAAGAAAGTTGACCTCATCAAGCTTTAAATACAAGAAAAGGATGAAGAGTTTGCCAAGCTTAAGAAGGAATTTCATCAAAGCAAAAGAAAGCATCATGAAGAAGTCATATCGATGACAAATCAATTGAATAAAGCAAAGAATCAGGAAGATACCTTGTCAAGTCAACTTGAACAAAGGCACAAGAACTTGAACAAAATTGAAGAAGGGATTGGTCAGTACAAGGTAGAGGTCTCCTCTCTCAATCTCAACTACAAGAAGCAAGGAAACATGCACAAGGGGCTGAAAAGACCATGGAAGCATTGGAAGTCATAAAAGGACAGGTTGATGAAGCAGGAAAGGAAAGAAACACCATGATCTGTCAACTGAAAGCAAAGGATGAAGAAATCTTCAATTTAAAATCTAACATCAAGCTTCTCAAGGCTGAAACATGTAAAGCTACAAGGATCAAGGAAGAAATGGAGAGCAGTCAAGCAAAGAATGAAGAAATCTTCAAAATGAAGTCAGATATCATCTCCCTTAAAATAGAAGCAGATGAAGCTACTCATATCAAGGAAGAAACTGAGAAACAAATTGCTAAGAAGAATAATGAATGTGAAAGATTGGAAGAAGAGATTGTCTTCCTCAGAACAAAGGTTGAATGGATGAACAAAATCTTGAAGAGCTCTCTGGCCTTGGATGATATGCTCAGCTATCACATATGTCCATTTGATAAATCAAGTCTCAGGTATGCAGGTAAATCCTCAAACAAGAATAATAATGCTTCAAACAAAATGGATGTGAAGAAACTAGAAAGAAATGGTGATGCTCCCAGTCCCAGCAAAGGCAAGGAGTAAAATCAAGGCTACAATAGAAGAAATCCTACTCCAAGAACAAATGTAGATGATGTCAAAGATGCGAGAGGCAATGGTTATCATCAAAGGATCTCAAGGCAGAAAGGTTCAGAAGTACATCAAGCAAATCTCCATCTCCCAGGTACCAAAGTTTATTTTTTGGTTATTCTTATTCTTGTGCAAACTTTGGTCACATGGAAAAAGACTATAAAGCATATCATAAAGATAGATATTATAGTTCCCAACAATCTCCAAGAAACAATTTTACAGGAAGAAATCATGAATTCTTATTCATGAACAATGTAGAATGCTTCAAGTGTCATAACATTGGTCATATGGCACATGATTGTAACTTGACATGGGCTCTTATTCAAGCTAGAACCATGCAAAAGAAGAAAGTTACACAAGTATGGAGAAGAAAGCAAATACAATCCGAAAGTCCCTTGAGCTCTCCAACCAACAACATATGTCATTGTGTTAAATTGGCAACTAGGGCCAAACTCCATGTGGGTCAGATTATTAGTGACAACTGATATCTTTATTGGATCCCTCTCATTAATAGGTGTAGGATTTATCTAAAGATCATCCAATTCCGATAAGTATTTATGGAGATATGAATTTATTTTGATCATGAAATTATTATCAAGCCGACCAACAACTTGAGTAGGCTCAGAAGCCCAATAGTCATGCCTATTCATCACTTACGTTTTAGTATAAATTAGCAAGGACTTTAAGTCATTTCACACATGTATTCTTGAGGTGATCTCCTCTCCATGTCTTGGGTTTTTGGAGAAGGAGAGAACATAGAATACGCTGGCCTAGATGATGCCTTGGCTCACACACAGATGATGCCTTAAATTACAGTTAGTATGCAAACCTATATGTTGTTCATGATGAATCTCTATATGTTGTTTAGGAAGTGAAACCCTACGCTGTTCATGGAAACACTTCATACATATATGCATAGCATTACGCTGACCATATGCCTAGAATTACACTGGCCATATGATAAACGCAGTGAAAGGAAGCTTCTGTGCGAAGCCCTTAAGGGACTTCTATACTCAGTCTAGGGTGCCATTGTCATCAAGCTGCAGTGATAAAAGAAGGCACAGCCGCAGCTGAAATGGAGCCATCCTAACTCACACAAAGGATAAATGCAGTCCTGTTCACGCAATGGATACTTGCAGTTTTGTTCACACAAGGATAAATGCAGTCCTGTTCACGCAATAGATTCTCGCAGTTCTATTCACAAAATGGATACACATAGTCCTATTCACACAAAGGATAAACGCAGTTATGGTATTGCAATATTACGCACAACATTCATAAGATAGTCAACGTTCTACAC
Source organism: Pinus taeda (assembly GCA_000404065.3). NCBI lineage: Eukaryota > Viridiplantae > Streptophyta > Pinopsida > Pinales > Pinaceae > Pinus > Pinus taeda. Next base: position 52,287 of record APFE030548006.1, read on the forward strand.
CTAACATATATACACTAGGCAGTCAACGTGAATCTAATCCGAAAAGGAACAATCGCAGTCATAGAAGGAACAACCACAGTCATATAAGGAAAAATCGCAGTAAGGTTAATGGAGTCGTAGTCAAGGTTAGGGGAGCCGTAGTCTAGAACGCAGAAAACACACATGCTAGATCTTGCATGGAGAAGCAGGATCTGACTGCACCTCGGTTATGGTATGAGGTGCATTCATGACCAGAACTCATAAGTATTATATGGATGCATATCTTATCGATATTCTACCTATGGATCCATGCTCGGATGAACGAAGAAGTATAGATCGCAAATGGAGTAACTGTAGTAAGGTCTAAATTACATGGAGACCTAGCCCTTGGTATGACAGTCTTCGTATTACATGGATAAGGTATGACAATATGCAGTCGTGGTACTCTTATAGAATACCTGGTATAAGGATGACCATGTCATGGATCTATTCTATAGATCACATGCCTATTTATAAGGAAAAGCAGTACCAAAGCTACTACAATATAATAATCATTGTCTCAGTAATGATAAGGGTATAAGATATAGTCATCATGCCGTAGACCTCATTGGAGACCTTGTTGACATAATGAAATGACTGTCATAATAGAAATCTCAGTATATCAATGAGATCAGTAAAAAGTCATTGAGTACACATCAAATGGGTGTAGATCCATGATGTTGAGAACAACTCAGTGATATTTGGGTGCAGCACAACATGATGAATGGGAAGCATGAAGATCATAGGTAGCATGATAGATGAAATCATGGAGCAGCACGACACATGGGCAACATAATGTATGAGGTCATGGACAACTTGATGTATGGGCAACACAATGATCATGAGCAACATGATGATGCATGATGCAACATGATGTTGCTACACGGTAAGGTGTAGCAGATGAATGAAATGGATAGGTGAAGCCATCACCTAGGAGAATCAGTTGAAGCAAAATATCTTCAACTGATCTCATGTATCATCATTATAGGAGATGATCTATGCTCAGATCTAGATAAGTCAAAGTGTTAACTTTTGATGTAAATATACTATCTCTCTCTCTCTCTTTCTCTGCTGAACTTTGAAGAACATAAAAGAAGAATTGATCAAGCGTTTCCCCACACATTGTGGGGTTTTTCCTTGGATAGCACCACATCTTGTGTCCTCTTGTCTTGGCATGTCTTCTGTGATTTATACTTATGTTCTATCTGCAGTTTTAATGATGTGATTGCTAACTGTGAAAATTTAAATAAATTTCTCTAGCATAGAACATACCTAAAATTAACATGGTATCAAAGCTGAGGTGAAGACAATGCCCAAGCAAGAGTGAAATAGAAATCACCAAAGTCAGTTGAGACAAGGCAAAAGGATCAATGGGATCATTATGCTGCTTCTCATTCACTAAGGGAGAAGTCGAAGCAGAGAATGTTATTAGAATGGTGCAGTAGAAGTTTCTGATGGCCCATCTAAAGATCACTTCATTTGGAAGTTCGGATCTAAGGGTGGAAGGAAAGGTGGATGCCTTGTTGAAATAAGTTCGACCGTTATGCGAAGGAGTGTCTGAATGGAAGAGACACATCTCTTGATGAAGATAACAATCATTCCTGGGACATCTTCAATGATCAAGGAATGAATGGTAATGCAGGTCACCAAGGAAATGGTCGACTCTTCCACGAAAGCAAGGAACCCCATAATCTCTTTTATGTACCTGATCGCAAGAAGAACCTAGTGTCCATCTCAGAAATGGAACTCAAAGGTTACGGGGTGGAACTTATTGATGGAAAGGTATGTGTTTGAAAATAGATCTTTCAAATACGTTTTTGAGTTCAGGGTTGTATCAAGTTGCAGGAAGTCCACTGGGGACTACGTCCATTGACTCAACACCAGAGGTCTGTAAGTTAGATGGTGACTAGGATGCCTGAATTCAAAAAGGAGCATGAAGATGCATGTCTGAAATGTACCGAAGGAAAATATTATAAGGGGACCATTCCCCTCATGCAACATGTCCACAGGCTTGGAACAACCCGAGGAGTTTGAGACTAATGATCGGGAATCTCATGTATACCAGTGGAAGAAAGCCCTCTATGGCTTGAAGCAAAACACCTCAGGTGTAGTATGAGAGGATTGATAGCTGTCTGATGAAGCAGAGATTCACTAGGAGTGAAATCGATCCAAACCTTTTGAAGTTTGTGGATGCCAAACCTCTCATATCGACACCTATGTATGATAGGTGCAGACCCTCTCATTTATAGAAGACAAAGGGAGTTGGATTCTGAATGTGGAAAGATAAACTGCAAGCATGAGACTACCTCGAGGATCTTAACTTTCAAGAAGTTATATGGTAGTGCTGTCGGGCCAAAATTGGGAATTGCCTCTGAGTTTCATAAACTCATCCGCGTTGGTGTTCTTGGAGAACCTCCATCCAAACACATGTGTTGCAGTTAGCATGGTGAGCTCATATTTGGTTGAGCCTCACTGGATTGGTGCCAAGAATATTTTGAGATATCTTCGGGGCACAATCTCTCATGGATTGAGATACACTGCCGGAAATATGAAACCACATGATTATTCCAATGATGAGTGGGCAGGCAATGTGGAGGATCACTAGAGCACTTCCCAGTGCTAGTGCTCTTTGGAATCTGTGTTGATATCCTGGATGAGCAGGAAGCAGAAGTCGGTGACTCTGAGCACCACCAAGGCAGAATAGGTTGCTGCTAGTATGGCCTTCTGTGAGGCAGTCTGGTTGTTGAAGCTCTTCAGTGAGCTATTTGTACACATGGTGAATACCACTGTGATTCTCTATGACAACCAGAGGTGGGATTTGATTATTGAGAAATCCCGTATTCGATGATTTCTCTAGCAGGTAGACATCAGATACTGCCTTACCTGGGATATGGTAAGTCAATGAGCAAGGAGGCACCATCACATTGAGACTGATGTACAAGTCATTGACATTTTGACGAAGCCCCAGGGACAGATCAAATCTGTGATGTTCCCGTACGACTTGGAGTCATCGAGAGACCCTTGTAAAAGGGTCCTGCATGTTGCATACATTGAGCTCTGGGAGCTCTAGGGGCTTGCGATTCTTACTAGAACAACATACGACCACAAGGTGACTCACCCTCTTCTAGTGGTGCGCATTGGAACAAGATGATTTTCTCTCTTGTGGAACAGGATGATTCGCTCTCCTGTGTAGCAGGATTCATGTGTTCTCCATGGTGATTGTAGCAGGATTGATGTGTTCTCCTATGAGGCCTGGATTGATGTGTTCTCCATGGCAGCTTGGATTGATGTGTTCTCCATGGTGATTGTAGCAGGATTGATGTGTTCTCCTGTGAGGCCTGGATTGATGTGTTCTCCATGGCAGCTTGGATTGATGTGTTCTCCTGTGAGGACAAGATTGATTAAGTTCTCCTGTTGAGGCATCCTACCCATGCAGTCTGGGACTCATGGGAAGTACCTCTCATCTGATTAATGAGCAGGGAAATGAAGTTAGGGACCATAGTAGTACCAATGGAGACATCGTTGTAACTACCGTACTCCTTACGCTAGGATGACCTCAATTGATCTGGGAACAATGATACTGGTCTGGTACCAGTGGTAGGAGTTGTACATACTATGACGCTAACTTTGGGTCGGCTGAGACTGGTTTGGGATCAGTGGTACATACTCTGAGATTGACTTCGTGTCAGTGTAGGACTGGTCTAGGACTAGTGAGAGTCGTACATACTATGACGCTGACTTCAGGTCGGTTGAGACTGGTATGGGACCAATAGTACACTCTCTAAGCCTGCGATACTGGTCTGAGACCAGTGGAAGGAGTTGTACCTACTATGACACTGACTTCTGGTCGATTGGGACTGGTCTGGGACCAACGATACATACTCCGAGACTGACTTCATGTTAGTGCAGTACTGGTCTGGGACCAGTGGGAGTGGTACACACTATGATGATGACTTCGGGTCGGTTGAGACTAGTCTGAGACCAGTGGTACACTCTCTGAGACCGCGATATTGGTCTGGGACCAGTGGTAGGAGTGGTACTTACTATGAAGCTGACTTTGGGTCAGTTGAAACTAGTCTGGGGCCAATGGTACGCACTCTGAGACTGACTTCGGGTCAGTGGAGAATGATATGACTCAGTCTCGATCAATTCTTCTTCTTCATAGTTGAGCAGAGCAGAGCAGAGCCAGTAGAGCTGAGTAGAGACAACAGAGTTAAGCAGAGCCAATAGAGCTGAGCAGAGCCAACAGAGTTGATCAGAGCCAACAAAGCTGAGCAGAGCCAGCAGAGCTGAGCAAAGCTAGGCAGAGCAGTGCAAGGCACTAATGATAAATATAGTACAGTCGGACATATGGATCAGCGGATAGAGCTCTCCCTAGTTGAGAGGGAGTGTTAAATTGGAAACTAGGGCCAAAATCCATGTGGGTCAGCTTATTAGTGACAACTGATATTTTTATTGGATCCCTTTCGTCGAGAAGTGTAGGATTGATCTAAAGATCATCCAATTCCGATAAGTATTTATGGAGATATGAATTTATTTTGATTATGAAATTATTATCAAGCCGACCAACAACTTGAGTAGGCTCAGAAGCCCAATAGTCACGCCTATTCATCACTTATGTTTTAGTATAAATTAGCAAGGACTTGAAGTCGTTTCACACATGTATTCTTGAGGTGATCTCCTCTCCACATCTTGGGTTTTTGGAGAAGGAGAGAACATAGAATATGCTGGCCTAGATGATGCCCTAACTCACACACAGATGATGCCTTAAATTACAGTCAGTATGCAAACCTATACACTGTTCATGATGAATCTCTATATGTTGTTTAGGAAATGAAACCCTACGCCATTCATGGAAACACTTCATACATATACGCATAGCATTACGCTGGCCATATGCCTAGCATTACACTGGCCATATGATAAACGCAATGAAAGGAAGCTTCTATTCAAAGCCCTTAAGGGACTTCTATATGCAGTCTAGGGTGCCACTATCATCAAGCCACAATGATAAAAGAAGGCACAGCCGCAGTTGAAATGGAGCCATCCTAACTCACGCAAAGGATAAATGCAGTCCTGTTCGCGCAATGGATACTCGTAGTTCTGTTCACACAAGGATAAATGCAGTCCTATTCACGCAATGGATTCTTGCAATTCTGTTCACACAATGGATACACGTAGTCCTATTTACACAAA